>JASDQU010095032.1:3891-21842 GCA_032191745.1 Picea mariana | reverse complement strand
TCGACACAATGATGACACATCCAAAAAAATAAAAAAGGTAGGTTCTATGTAAATTCTATACAAAATTAATATGGTTTAATTATATGTAAGTTTAACTAATATGTATTGGTTAGTGTGTGTCATGTAGGGCCACAAAATGAGAAATCTCTATAACATTATTTCTTATCTGAGTGCAGAAGAGTGTAAAAGATTGATGGAAAAATTGCAGAGGGATGAATCAAGTTAATGAAAAAGTATTATTCAATATGATTTATTTTTTTGAATTTTCATTAATAATATACTTAGGAATATTAGATTACATGTTTCAAAAAATCTATTAATTCACATACGTTTAATGTTCTATAGGCATCAACAATGAGGGAACAAAATGTCATCATATAAAAAAAAATGAATTAATATAGAAGATGTAAATGATGATGAATTGGTCCTTAGCTCATCTGGAGTGGTGTTGAAGACTAATCAGAGGGGGGAAAACTTTTACAGAACTATGAGGGATATATTGGAACAAACTTATAGATGTACTTTCCACTTACAATATAGAAATCAATCCGATGATTCCAAGAACCTGGTTATATTTAAAATACAAGAATCATTTCTAGAGCAATGGTCAATGAGACCTGCCAGACTTGAAATAGCAAAAACATACAACGACAAAAAAAAAAATATCATTCAAAAGTAATATTCCTAAAACCACTTTTTTTAGAATATATATATATATTACAAAGTATTCATATATCAATATAAAAATACTTTGTTGTCATCTTATTTTTTCAGGAAATTTATGAAAATCCCAGAGGACCAACGAGATGATATCCAAAATATGCCAGTAGGAATGTCCAAAAACATGTAAAAGGAGATGTTTAGAAAATTGGACATAATTCCACTGCAGGATGAGATATCTCAACAATAACGTGCTTCAAATGTATGTAATCAATGAATTTTTCTACTAGGTACAAACAATTAATTATACATTAAATATTAATTTTCAAATATTCTCTTATAGAAACGAAAATAAAATGGAACTCATTATGCACATAAAATTGGACGCCAAGGAAGAAAAGGGTTGATAGCAAAGTTTGAGGAAATAATGACTTAAGATTTTTTTTTATTATATTTTAAGTTGTTTTACAAGAACCATCCTTGAATTTGTTCAAAAAGGTGCTAACATACAACGAAAAGCCATTAGAAAAATTGATTGGAGTTGGGTTAATTAAGGATTGTGAGTATATGTTGGCATATCAAAAATTAATTGTCGAATTTGTGGGTATAATCTATGTTGTTTTACTTCCATCATTTTATAATTAAGGAAAAAATAATAATACTTTATATTAAATATATGATTTATTATGGGGTATAGAGCTTGCAAGAAATAAAGTATGGAACTGAGCCAACAAAAGAATTGTTGAAACAAGGCATGAGATTTGATTTTTAACATATGTGTATAATTCATGTGTCACTTGTTGCTTTGAAGGTATGTCACTTTTCAATTTACATTCATGTATATTATTTATTTAAATTTTCGTTATTCTCACCAATGTAGATAGACTCATCATCGTTTATTTTTATGTTTGTATATGGAACTTCAAGAATAAAAAAAAAATTGAGACAATCAACCAAACATTCAACAAAATAACCCAAGGCATGGAAGTAGCTTGAGCAATAACAACAATTCCAATGAAGAATGCTGACTAATATATTTGGATATCAATGCAAGTTGCAATTGTATTTTTTTGAAATAATTATCTGCGAAAATAAAACATTTTTGTTTAATGTAATGGACATAGTGTCCCAATTGAAAAGACAAGGGATTACCTATAAGTGTCCCATTTTGTATGTCAAATACCCTCTTATTCAAATAATAAAATAGTTTTTAATTTATTCTATTGTGTTATTCAATGTCGCTCTAAAATGTTACATTGTTGATTAAATATATGGATGACTAAATATTATAATGAAGAGATGCAAAATATGATGATATAAAAAATTAATCCAAACATCATATCCAAATTCACTAATTAAAATATAAGATATATGAATTTTTTTATATAAATAATGGAATTAAAAATAACAATAATTGCACTATCACAGGTCAATGTTTCTCAGTGTATTGTAATTATTAATCACATCACCATGTTTAATATTAAAACTCTTTGTTGTGTTTCATATGAAATTCGCATCGGTACTTTTATGTAATCAATTAGCATTGGCTTCGATATTAATTTAATACCACAAAATTGTATTAAAAATTTGGCCATTTGTGCGTTAATCTTATATGAAGCACTGATGCATATGTGTTATTGATACACTCCGATGCTATTGTGTTATTGAAACACACTGATGCTTTCGATTTGTAATTCACTTGGGCGTTTTTCCATTTTAACACATAGGTGCATATTATTTTATACAACATCGGTGCCTTCTCACTAATAATGCATTGGTGCATTCTATGAAGAAATTCCCAGTGCTTAATTATTTTTAGCTCCCTTGAAGAATTTTGTTGTTAAATCCACGATGCTTAAATACTTTATTTCCCCGGTGCTTTCATATTTTACTTCCTCGGTGCTTGATGTTAAGTGAACCGCATCAGTGTTGTAGGTGTATGTATGCAGCGGTGCTTGTGCCTTGTACAAATGCAACGATTTGTAAAAATACTCTAACACCTTCCTTCATCCATATTTTTTTATTTATAATCAACTTCTATTATAGTATCTGCAAAAACATCTGCTATCGATAACAAATGTTGTAGCAGAGGTTTTTTTTGCCAATGTTTACCAATTTTGTAACACTAGAAACCTCCATTATAACCTCTACTAAAAGGTATTTTCTTTGAGGTGGTGGGGAGTCTAAAAGTCTGAAAAATACCCTAAATTGTTCTCAAAGTGAACATTGGAATAATGAAACAAAGAAAGAAATAAAATATCTAAAACAAAACAAAGAATGGATTTTAGAAGAGTTGGGACAAGATAGGAATACTATTYCTTKCAAGTGGTTATTTTAAAAGAAGTTTAAGGTTGATGGAACAATGAAGAAATATAAAACAAAAGTGGGAGAAAAGGGATATTCTTAAGTTCAAAGAATATATTACGAAGAGACATTCTCACCTATAGAAAAAATGTTTTCTATTAGGATGTTGTTGGCTTTAGAAATAGGTCATGGTATAAAAGTGAAGAAAATAGATTTCAAACCAACATTTCTTCATGGAGACATGAAGGATGAGATATTAATGCAGAAAATGCATGTATTTATGGTAAGAGCCAAGAACAAAGTGTAGAATAAATTAGTGTATGGGTTGAAACAATCCGAGGGGAGTGTTACAAAAAATTCAAGAATGTGCTAGAAAAATATTGTTCTAGAAGTATCGTAGATCACATTGTTAATTACAAAATGGTAGGTGATAAATTTGTAATTCATATTATATGTAGATGATATATTTTTGAATGGTAAAAATATGGAGTTAGTAAGATATAACAAGTCCTTTTTGTCCAAATCATATTATATGAATGATCTCATTGCAATGCATTATTGTCTTGGCATAGAGGCAAAATGAGTGAGAAAACAAATATATGGCTTAGTAAAAAGAAGTATCTTGAGAACATTTTCAATGAGTTTTCAATGGAGACATGTAAGTAGTAAGGAAAACTTTTCAAGTGAGAATTAATATTTCTACTAAAATGTGTTCTAAAATCATGAGAAAAAATAAATACATAGCCAGACTACCATTTGCTAGAGTTGTAGGGTATCTTAGGTATGTCATGGTATGCACAAGACTATACAAAAAATTCAATGGGAGTAGTTAGCATATCTATGGGTAATATAGGAAAGAAACATTGAATAGCTATTGAAATAATATTTAGGTATTTGTATGTAGACAATGTCTATGCCTTAAGTTAATCGGATAATGGTAATGATATTTTTTATTTTCATGGATTTGTTGATGTATATTGGGATAGAGAGGTGGATGAGATATATCCCATAAGTTCATATGTCCTTACATTGATTGGAGTAGTGGTGATTTAAATGTACAATATGAAATCCATTATTTTCTTATCTAGCTCATAAGTCAAATATGTTTCTACACTAGAAGAAACTAAATAAATTGTGTAGTTATTAATATTATGAAAAAATATTGTTATCAAATAGAGTAGTTTGGAAATAGAATATGATAGCCAAAGTTTCATTGAAATGGTTGAGAATCTCACTAACAATTTGAATCTTAAGCATATTATTGTGAAGTAACACTTTGTCAGTGAAATGGATGAAATAGGTGTGCTAGAATTAACAAAGTGTGTATCAAAGGATAATGCAATACAATAGTTTCATTAACAAAGGTAGTGAATGGAGATAAATTTGTCTTGTGTAGAGATATTATTGACATTCACACTTTTTCAATGTGATTACAAAGTTGAATGTTGGAAAACCATGGAAAACACTCTTTAGGATAAAATAATGAATTCTAGTTGTAAAATGAAATGTACATGAATTGTTAGATATGTTCCTTTCTTTTTGGACTGTAGAATGCATTTGCATAAAATGTATATATTATATATATAAGGAAAAAATATGAGTAAAGAGGAAGAGTATTTTTCCAAGGAAATTTCATCTTATGTCTCTTCTTGACATTGTTTCCTTATTTGTATTTTCATTTTATTTGTTCTTTAGATATGAATCTACATCAGTGTTTGTAGGAAAAACTTGGCCACTTGAAATAACCCATTGGTTGTTAATAATATGACATATTTGTATTCCTGCTAGATGCCTCTAAGTGAGAGACATGCACCATAGGTAATTTTTTCTTCCCAAATTGAGTCAGGTAAAGGATGGATATTTGGGTTCTATCCTCTCACAAAATTTTAATCGGTATGTGAATCCCATGGAAATAAATGATGTTAAAGTAAGATAAATATCAAAAACATTTCAAAAACCATGGCAATAAATATTTCTAGGAATCCAAACATTGTTCAAAACATGTTTATTGGGATGGATTGTTCTCTAGAATAAATTCAAACTTACATAGCCATTTTCAAGGAATTTCATGATATTGTTTCTTGGACCTATGAGGAAATGCCATATATCAACCCTAGATTATTGAAAATGAATTTAAATTATACTAAAACATGAATATTTCTTATAAAAATATGTAACCACTAAACACTCAGAAAGAAACTTCCATCAAGGTAGAGGTGGAGAAGCCTCTCAAAACTAGCTTCAACTACCTATATCCCTTAACTAAGTGGCTTTATAATCCATTTCACTTTCATAAAAATTAAGGGACTACTCATGTATCCATGGACTTTAAAGATCTTAACAAACCTTGCCCCAAAGAGAACTACCCTACATCCTTCATCAATCAAATTATCAAATAATGTGACATAAGTAAAATATACTTGTTCATGGATGGATATTTTACTAGCAGCAAATTTAGATCCATCCAAAGGACCAACACAAAAATGAATTCCTCTATAGTTGCAACACATTTTCCTACCAAAAAATTTCATTTGGTCTTTAAAATGTTGGAGGCACATTCCAACAAGACATGTCATATGCCTTTCATGACATAAAGCATATTTTTGAATCATATCTTGATTATTTGGCCACTCACTCTCTACGATGGATGATTACCTCATCCATATTTGTGTAGTATTTGATAAGTGTTGCTACTACATGATTTTCTTGAATCCACATAAATGCATATTTTGCATTGTTTCTGGGAGATTACTGGTTTTCATTCTATTCAAGAAGGACATAATGGTAGACCCATTCAAGGTAGAGATAATAGTAAATTTTCCTCTACCACATAACATCCATTAGTTATAGAGCCTCTACGATAAGGATAACATTTTGTGAAGGTTCATTGCCAACTATGTCGAGGTAGGAAAAGGTCTAATATTTATTTTGAAGAAGGGATCCCCATTTATATGAGATGAGTTTGAAAAAAAATCATTTGATAGTTTAAAATAGGTTCTCATGTATACCCCACCACTAAGTACTCTAAACTACAACAAAAATTTCTTACTATACCTTGTGGCATTAAAATCAGCCATAAATATGGTTCTCATTCAAGAAGATGGCTCATGCCAGGAGCATGTAATGTCCATTTCCAAATAGGATCCCTAGAGAGGAGGCTTAATGGTATAAAATTCCCTGTTAGACTATAGCCAGGGCTAGAAAGGGGTTAACAAGGTTACTAGAGGTCACTAAAATCAAAGGTGTTATATTCAGAAAGTGACATTGAGATAAAAGTAGCTAAAAGTGATTTTAAGCCAATTTGAGATAAAAATAAAAAAAACAAGCTAAAATTAGAAGTCAACAATGAATTATGGTTTTAGGAAGCTATAAGAAAATCTTCAATGACCTATTTCAACATTATGTAGATTTTGACTTGTCATTGAGGATAGAGGAGCATCTCAGGAGACGTATCTTAGTGGATTCTAGGTGGAATACACCAATGGTTGATTTCAGTGTTGAGAGACACACCCTAGTCACCGAAGGCATCACATAGATCTTCCATCGATCTTCAAAAATAGTTTCATAGGTTGCAGCAACAAGGGCGCACACATTCACAGTGAGGGAACAAATTATGAGGAGGTTCAATGGATCGACTTGTCCCTTTTAGGTATATTTCAGATATTCCCCTCTGATCTAGATGAGAGGAAGGAAAGTCACATCATTTTCTTGGTTCCTCATCAGATTTTGATGGAGGATTCATCTGGGCTGCACTTTTCGGACATTGGGAGTGCAACACTTGGGGAGGACACATTGAGGGTTCTTGAGCGATCATCAATTCAGATCCTCAGTTTAGAGCTGGACAATCATTTTGAGACACACATCAGTCGATTCTAATGATGGAATCACTAGCACACATTTTTCCAAAGAAGAGGGGGCACGTTTACCCTAGGGGGATCCATTCGGGGAAAAAATACACCATTTAAGGTCCATACAGTCACCATGACTATGAGGCAGAGCATGGCACATTGTTTGGGATAGTTTCCAGTCATTTATGAGAGGTATAGCCACTAGGGTGAACTTTCCAGACTTGTAGCATTTGTCGTATGAGTTTTCATATCTGCAACAATTCTTCATCTCATCCATTGCATTACACAACATTATTTAGGTATCATGTATTATTTTTTTAGTTTTTATTGCATTTCGGTTAATATTGTTTTTTCATTGATCTAGCTGAGTGATTTATTTTATTCAACTTCATTCGACATTTGTACTCCATGGAGATTTCATAATATAAGATTTGCATCCTTTTGTCACCATTATTATTTGAATGCTCATTTATATGATATAAACAATTAATCCTACACACACATTAGCAGAGTTTCCTACACTAGACAAGTTAGGAACATTACAGTGGTATCATAGCCTTAGTCCTACCAGCCTGTGACTAAAGACGATGAGTGTAGAAGAGGACCATGAGCACGTAGGTGATGAATATGTCACTTACAATAGATGCAAGGAGGGAAGACCTAGACCTGAGTTTCCCCCTTTTCCTCCCATCTCAGAGGAAGAGGAAGAGGCACAGAGGGAAGAAAAGAGAATAATAGAGCATGAGGATGAGCATGTGGTAGAGAAGATTCTAGGAGACATATATGAGATACCATAGGGAAGTGGTAAGACCCCCATGGACCCATAGGAAGCCTCATGTAGGTACTTGGAAATTTGGTAGTCGGTGCAGGCCATGAAACAGTCCTTGACACAAATGGCTAATAGATTAGCTATGGTGGGAACCCCGGGCACACAAGCCCCACATGCAACACAGGGGAACTCAGGGGAAAGTAGTAGACCCCAGTATCCCACTTGCACATACACCTCTTTGAGTAGGGTTCCCATGCCATTGTTCCCAAGTTTCTAGAGGGAACACCCAGTGGCAACACAACAATCGATATCATAAAGGTTGCCCACTCAGGCAGAGGACATTGCAGAATACACGAGGGAGTATGCAACATTGGACCATGACTTCCATCAGGACATGACCCTGGTCAATTATTGTGGACTTGGAATAAGGAAACTCTCCAAAGATCCACATAGACGAGGAAAGCAAAAACAACAGTGGAATACCATTGATTTCATATGGAAATTTGGTAAACTCACCATACCTTCTTTTGGTGGATCGTCCAAATTAACTGCTAGAGCTTGGGTACAAAATATAGACACATACTACAAGCTCAATTAGATGACTGAGACAAAGGCCATCAGTTTCTCTACCCTACACTTGGAGGATGAGGCACATGAGTGGTGGCATCATGGATTGGTGGCATTAGGACATAATCACATCACCTCCTACAAAGAGTTCACAGAGAGACTCATGGGAAGGTTTGACAGGAGGGATCCCGAGACCCTCTTTAGGGATCTATCCCTATTGAGACAAACCAACACAACAAAGGAATTCATCACGGAGTTTCAGCGAGTAGTAGTGGAAGTGACAGATATATTAGAGACCAGGATGATAATTTTATTCACAGAGGGACTCAAAGATCCCTTGAGAGGATGGGTGAAGGCATACATGACTCACACATTGTAGGATGCCATCTTATGCACTCGATATTTGGAAAAATCAGTGGACTAAAACCTTTTCCAAACCCTTTGTACCATAGAAGGACTAAGACAGGAAGACATGCTAGAGAGAATGGAAGGGAAAGGAGAAGTTGGATGATGAGATGAGGTAGGAGGTTATGAGAAAGAATATTTGATTCAACTGCAGAGACCCTTGGGTCCCAGGCCACAGGTGCATGGGAAAGGGAGAGATTAATTATATTGAGGTGGAAACAAACATTGTGGATAGTGAGGAGGAGGATCATGAAAGTGGATCCACTAGCTCAGAGGAGGATTCAACATAGGCATATGAGTAGCCTCCCCATAGACCACTAACACTGGCAGGGTCCCACCCACCTGTAGTTCCACATCCTCTTGAGTAGGCTAATGGACATAAACCAACAAAAGGAGTCATAGACACCCTTTCTGATGTTCCTAGGTATTATAATCTATGGACCAGAGGAACTATTTAGAGATAATTTGGTAAAACACCTTGATATATGGTGGGGCCACCCACAACTTCATTGATGCTTCATTGGTATTGAGACGGGCACTTTATATAGAGGAGTTTGAGGGGTTTGATGCTACAGTAGAAGATGGCCATACAGTGAACTATATAGACAGAGTTTCAGACTTGGAGATAAAGTTAGGAAACTACACAATGAGAGACACATTTTATGTGGTTGACCTATCTAACACAGATGTGGTATTAGGATTCCAATGGATGATCACCTTGGGAAAAATCACCACCAATTACCAAACCTTGGAGATGGGGTGAAGAGGGTTTTTCTAAGAGGCATGTCAACAGGAGCAGCCAGGACAATTTCTACCAAGAGGATGGGGAGGATATTCATACATGGGGAGGTAGCATATGTAGAAATGTGCTTGATCACTATGTGGAAGTATTCATAGGGTTGGCAACAATATCATACATATATTAGGAACTTGTTGGGATGACATCAAAAAATTTTTGGGTTGATTCCACCAGGGAGACCACCTGATAGGGGGTTTGAGCACACCATTGAGTTGGAGGAGGGGGCCAAACCTATTATCACCCCACTCTATTTTCATCCTAGGAGGTTCAAGGATGAGATAGAGAAATAAATTAAGGAATTTCTAGCGATGGGACACATCATACCTAGTGGCGGTCCATTCGTTTCTTCAGTTTTCTTAAATCTGAAGAAGGATGGTACCATGAGGATATGCATTGACTACCAGGCCTTGAACAAGAAAAACATCAAGAACCGGTACCCTATCCCTCGCATTAATGAGTTTATGGATGAGCTGCATGGGGTATTTTTCTTCTCAAATATTGATCTAGGCTTTGGGTATCATCATATTAGCATCTGAGAGCACGACATAGAGAAGATGACATTTTGGTGTCACTTTTGACATTTTGAGTTCATGGTTATTCCATTTGGGATAACCAACACAACAGATACATTTCATTATTACATGAACCAAATCTTTAGGGATTAGTTGAGGAAATCAGTCTTCGTTTTCTTCAATGACATCTTGTTCTACAACAAGACATGGTAGGAGCATATGAGGCACTTGGATGAGGTATTGAGCATCATGGAGGTGCATTCACTATACACCAAAGATTCTAAGTGTGAGTTAGGTATGACAATGATACATTACTTGTTCCATATCATCAGTGCACAGGAGGTACAGGTACATTAGGAGAATATCAGAGCCATTTTGGATTGGCCAACTCCTAGGAGCATGACGGAGTTGAGGAGTTTCTTCGGCCTGTGAAGCTATTATAGGAGATTTGTCTGGGGTTTTTCAAAGCTTAGAGCACCACTGACGAATATTACCAAGCATGAGGATTTTATCTAGACCGATGAGTCACAAAAATCCTTTGATAAAATGAAGGAAGTAATGGGCACTTGTCTAGTGTTGGCATTACCAAACTTCACTTTTCCATTTGTACTAGAATGTGATGCATCAGATGAGAGTATCAGGGAAGTTTTGATGTAGGGAGGACACCCCATTGTATTTTAGAGAAGGAAGCTTATTCATCTCGAGAGGTTGTACTCCATTTATGACAAGGAAATGCTGGCAATCATGCATGTCTTGACCAAATTCAGAAAATATTTGGTGGGAAACAAATTCATGGTCAAAACAAATCACAACAGCTTGAAGTATTTCCTTGAGCACAAGGACCTCAATGAGCACTAGCAGAAATGGGTGACGAAGGTACAAGAATTCGACTTCAACATAGATTATTTCAAGGGGAAGAAGAACATTGTGGCTAATTCACTATCGAGGAGACCTGTGACATGTTCTTTGATGGATATTTCAGCAGATTGGAAATCCCACTTGTAAGTGGAATATTCCAAGAAAAAGTTTGCTTGTGAGGTTATGGATGGGAAGATATAGGATGATATGTCTAGGGTCATTGGGATGTCATATTCTACAAGGAAATAGTCTACTTATGCTAGATTCGGGGCTCAAGAAGAACATCCTCACAGCAGTTAATGATTCACCACTAGCAGGCCATCAGGGGTTTTTCAAAACCTATAGATAGATGAGGGAGAGGTTCTCATGGAAGGGCCTCAAATAGGACATTATGAGACAAAGCAGTGAATGTGTGACTTTCCTATAGAACAAGTGAGAGCATGCTCTTCGAGCAGGGATACTTCAGTCACTTCCCACTCAAGATCATAAATGGGAAAGTATATCGATGGAATTCATCACAGGCCTACCCAAGGTCCAGGGTAAGGATTGTATCTATGTAGTGGTCGACAGATTGACCAAGTTTGCTCACTCCTATGTCATACCGACAGAGTGCAACGTAGTTTAGGTAGCCAAGTTATTCTTCATGGAGGCATTCAAACTTCATGGGTTATCAAGGAACATCACCAGTGACAAGGACAATCAGTTTATTGGGAAATTTTGGAGGGAATTGTTTATAATGGTGGGGATAGAGTTGACACCCAGCACCGGATTTCACCCTCAGACAGGTGGGAAGACTGATATTGTAAACAAGTGGATTGAAGGGTATTTGAGAAACTATGTAGGTGGACAACAGAGAACATGGGTCAAGTGGCTACATTTAGAAGATAATTGCTACAACACAAATTTCCACATGTCCATTAGTATGACACCCTTCCGAGTATTGTACATATATGATTCTACACACACATTATCATAGTTTCCTAGACTATCCAAGTCAGGAACATTACATAGCACGTAGTCTATTATTTATGCAATAATATTGATGGACCTAAATTGAGGCTCTCTCATGTTGAAAAATTATCTCTGGTAGTAGCTCATGATATCCAAATACTTTGAAACTATATACTTCTTCAAAATACCATTGTGATCATGGACACTAATCCATTCTAATTTGTCTTAACTAGATGAGTAATCAATGGAATGTTCAATAAGTGGATTATGATTTTATAATATTTTTATATGGAGTTCACATTATCTAAATCAAAGAAGTATCTAGCTGGTCTAAAAATCCTTAGTTGTAAAATTAATTCTTAATTACACATAAGCATTCAACCAGATTTGGTAAATGAAGATCGCTCAACTATTTGCAAAACACACATGTGAATATGGTTATTTTTCCATAAAATTCATTAATACTGATGAATATCTTGAAGAATGATGAGATGGCACAACATGAAATAAAATAATTCAAAATACATATAATGATGACACATATCATTTCATCTTCAAGTCCCTTTAACTAGCATGATTGTTCTCCATCATCTCAAAATACCAAATTACATTACAATATGGACTTATAAAAAACCAATTTATTGAACTCTATCTAATTTAATTTCTCAAATATAGAAAAGGAGTTTACCATTGAATTCCTTGTGAAATTATGATAATTTTGAGTATTAAATCGACCAAATTCTGAGCAAGTGTAAAAGAATCCCTTTTTACGTGTATAACGAGACCATGTGTCTCATACATGAAAAAATGAGATAAAACTTTTACAAATGACCTATGACCACAAAACAAACTTCATACTCATAATCCTTGCGGCAAAACGAATCCAATGAGTATAAACTTGCATAGGTGTGGACAATATACCCTATGGCACGCTTTTCCATGTAACACATAAACTTGGCATGCAAAACAATGCAATATGTATTGTATCGTAACTCAAAATCCATGCATACTTTGGGATGGATGCACCTTGGGATGTGTGTCCTTCATTGGGATTTGTGCCCATATATAGAGTGTGGGCCTCGAACCATACCCAAGCATTATGATAGCATAAGCATCTTAATTAAATGTGGGTTGATAGGTTTTGTTGTAACAACTGCCATATTTTGCCTGTTCATTATCCAGACGGATATAAGTTGTTGGTTGGGAGGAAGGTATGTGTTTCAAAACCCATAGATCCTATTTATATGGCGTATTGTTTAATATTGTTATATATGGTATATAACCATATATTATATGGTTATGTCAGTACAAAGTTTGTTGCGATCCCCCGTGGGATTAGGTATTGGTTGTATCCAATAACACTATCACAAGGTTCTAGGGGCTTATCCCCCAACCCCTTTCCCACCCAATTGAAAATTAATAACTTATTTATCTCCACATATAAGTTAAGAACCATTGTGTGGCATGTTGGTAATGGGGCTTGTGTTAAGGCTTTGGGAGGTTATGGAGGTCACGGGCTTGACCCTCGTCGACTCCATAATTTCCACATAACTTTAACCAATATTGGCCAATGGGAGGCTACCACATGGGAGCCTCTCATATGATATCCTTGTCATGTGTCAATGAACCATTGGTCCACATGGATTGTACCATATGCAAATCAGTTGCCAACTAATATGCCATGTCACCTGTACGGTTGTATTATCATATGCCATGTCACCTTTTGATGTCATCATGTACGCTTTGAATTTTGACTGAGTTTGATCGCTTGTGATTTTTTCATATCAGTTCTGTTTGAGGCGTATTTTGGGCCATTGGAAATATGATGACAAAATCTACACAATGATTCAATTTTCTCAATCATTTGAGACGGTCAAATTTTGAGATTTTTTAGACCCCCTAAGACCTATTTGAGAATTCCAGATCCTCCTAGACCTCTGTGAGCATTCCTTATATCCTCTTAGATCACACCTCCCCACTAGAGGAATTTTGGACCTCCAAAAGTATGGATTATTTATAAATTAAGTGAGAATGATTTCTCCTGACTTTTTGAGTATCATTCATCCATATTTCTTGGATAACAAGAACTTGAATCTTAACAACCATAATGAATATTGAAACAACACTACTGACCAAGTTAATCATTCCCTTAAATTCACAAACTCTGTCATTCATTGTTGCAGTAGCCAACCATATTCCACTGATTAGTAATAAACTAAACAACAAAAATGAATATACATATGCAAAAGAGAATGAACCATCAACATATCTACCCTTATTAATAGGAACAACATAAACCAGAGGACCTTTTCTACTTTCAATCATAGGTTATAAATTTGGATCCTCGATACTAGCATTAACTAGCATGTGCCATGTAGTGACAAATGTCAAATTTGTCAAATTTGTCTTCATCTCATGAGCTCTCACAATGAACTGAATCTTATCCTTGCGAAGATGATACTTGTTATGTTCCCTCTAGAAAATGGCCTTCCTTTTATACAAGTATGGAATTCCCAAAACCTTCCCGCAAATGTGGAGTAGAACTCTGTCTAACTCTATATCATCAATAAAATTGGATGTGATCACGAACCGTAACTTGCATTTCTTAATTAACTATACCTGAGCATTATCAGAAATACAACCCAAAGGATACAATCTCAAATGATGCCTAGCATCCAATCCCAACTTTTGAACAACTTTCTGAAATAATATTCACTTTTGATCCACTATCAACAAGTGTATCAATCTTAGTGTGCTTTGAGATAACTCACAAATCAAAAACGTCTTTTATTTTCCTTCCATTAAGGACTACTTTAGAAATTGTAGAAGAAGTATGTGAAATAAAACTTGCAATATATGATTTACCTTTGATATCCATAGTTGCAACCTTGGTTTCATCCTCAGAATCTAATCCAAGATCTTGCACTATGGTCGTCGCCTAATTTTTACCCTTCCTAGGATGATCCCACTTTCTCTTCAATTCTAGATGCAACTTCCAACAATGCTTCTCATCATGTACTTTATTATCCCAATGATAACATGTATGATTTTTCACTTCCTCCTTCTTTACTATAGCTATATTCTTACTCTTCTATTTTCACTTTGATTTCTCCTCGAATTCGTGAGGCTCCTCTGAAACATCCTCAACATGTTTTCCTTTGTTGGCTTCAAGATGTGTATCTTGTACTGATACGTCATCAATATTAGTAGGATTAAAAATAAATATAGTATCGTGAAGATATGAATGCATACCAACAATATAATTTAGAATAGTCTCATGAGTATGTAATGGAATTCTCAAAGATAATGCCTTTATCTTAAATTCCTATGTATAAGCTTGAACATGTTTCCATTTTCCTTGCCTTAAATGTTTCCAAGAAATTATTGATGTTTGGATGTAGGCTAATAGATAAAATTTATTTCTTAATGAAGTAGTAAACTCAATCCATGAAGAAATTATTTTACCATATTGAATAATATCATCCTGTGTCTGAATCTCCCATGATATCAAAGTTGTGTTGCTCAAGAGAAGAGTAGCCAACTATATCTTTGAAGTGTCCTGTGTGATTTTCTATACCCTGCAATACACTTCAATTTGTTTTATCCAATTATCCAACTTATCTACATTGAATTGTCCATCATAAGTAGGAAAATCAAACGTTACATCTATCTTTAACAAAGGCATATCATGAGAATGAAAAGACTTCTTATAATGTTTTTTCCTCTTATGAGAAGAATGTTCACTTTCATGGGAACATGATGATGATGATGATGACAATGATGGTTGGGACAAAGGAGACTCTAGATTGTCTTCACCTTCTCCATCTCCTTCAACTTTTACCATTGTTTCAACTATACCACCTTCATTTTGATGAGGAATTGTTCTTCGTCTTTCTAGGTCTTCCCACAATTCCTTAACCATATTTGTCATCTCAAGAAATATCCTTCAAAACTCCTTATCAGGCTAAAAAAAAACATCTTCACGATCCATTTCTTTTCTTTGAGTGAATATCCTTGAACGAATTTCAGGATTATAATTTGCAATCTTCCCTTCACCTCACTTAAACTTGAACCTCATAAGCATTCACTTGCAAATAAACATTAAAACCATCTCTGATACCAACGTTTCTTCTGATAGGAAAGTTTCCTTTCAGTGATACTAACCTTTTCTCATACCAACTTTATCGAAAAATCCTTAGATGTAAAATTAATTATTAATTACACTTAAACATCTGACTATATTTGGTAAATGAAGATCGCTTGACTATTTGCAAAACACACATATGAATATGATTATGTGTCTATAAAATTCCTTAATACTGATGGATATCTTGAAGAATGATAAGATGACATAGAAGAAAATAAAAGAACTCAAAATACATATATTGATGACATACATCATTTCATATTCAAGTCCCTTTAACTAACATGAGTGTTCTCCATCATCTCAAAACACCAAATTACATTACAATATGGACTTATAAAAAGATAATTTATTGAACTCCCTTTAGTTCCACTGCTTAAATGCAGAAAAATAGTTTATCATTGAATTCCTTGTGAAAATATGAGAAATTTGAGTATAAAGTTAGTTAATTCTGAACATGTTCCAAAAAAAATCTTTTTACACTTATAATGAGACTATGTGTCTCATACATGAAAAATTGAGATAAGACTTTTACAAATTAGCTTTGATCACAAAACAGACTTCGTGTTCATAATCCTTGCGAAAAAAATAAAATCCAACGAGTATAAACTTTCCTAGGTGTGGACAAAATACCCTATGGAATGTTTTTCCATGCAACGCATAAATTGGGCACGCAAAAAAATGTAGTTTGTATTGTACCGTACCTTGGAATCCAAGTAGACATTGGGATGCATGCACCTTGGGATGTGTGTCAGGCATTTGCATTCCTGCCCATATATAGGGAAAGGTCCCCCAACCGTACCTAAACTTTATGCTAACATAGGAATATTAATTAAATATGGGTTGGTTGGTTTTGTTCTAACAACCACCATATTTTGCATGTTGGTTAGTCAGATGAATATAAGGAGTTGGCTAAGCAAAAGGTCAAGGGTTCAAAACCAACAAATCCTACTTATATGGCGTATTTTTTTGTATTTTTGTATATGGTATATAACCATATATTATATGGTTATGTCGTACAAAGTTCATTGGACTCCCCCGTGGGATTCGGTATTGGTCATATGTAATAACAACTAGGGGCTGGGGTGTAATGATCCCAAGCCATTATGCAAGGATCATCACTATTTTGGTGTCTTTTTAAAACTTTTTCCCGGTTGTGGTATTTCGTCAAACACTTTGTTGATCTACTTTTTAGATGTGTTTATATATGTGTATGCAGCAAATGACAAAAAGAGATAACCATGGAACATACCTCAACCATATGCAATAATATAGACAAGCCAAAACATCTCAATTCTTCTTTATTCATAAAATAGAGAAACCTGCTACAATGAAGATGCCGATCTGGAATGCTCAACAGATGGCCAAGAATATAGACAATAGATAAAAGCTACTACAAAATGCTCCTGCTAATACAAAAGATGCCTCCAAAGTCTGAATAAGAAATGAAGATCAATACAAGCAAATCTGAATGCCAAACTCTCCAGCTGAAGAATGCCACGCTCCAATAGAAGGTTGAAACCCTCAATAACTCGGACTTGCTGCCCAAAGTGTCCAATCACCCTTAAAAATATGCCAATTGATAGATCGGGCGATGGTAAGAACAACCCAGGTGCCCAAATCTCCAAGATCCCTGTCAATCTCTGTAGATTTGAAATCCCCCACTGAATGGTGCGCCCCACTGGATGACCGAAGCCCTAGATAATTCGTCCCTACTAAAGTAGGCCTCCAAATGCTTCAAAACTCTCCAAAAATATAGATCAGGACACTGCAAGTCACTAGATGAAGTCTCAGGGTCATATTTGAAGTGTAACCCCTCCAAACGGACTAGATCTTGATCTCAAAAACGCCCTCCTTCTCTTCAATTGGCCCCATTGCTCAAGAAATAATCTGAGCCATAAAACTATCTCAAAAAGCACTAGATCTGATGTCCAAGGCCCAGTAATGAAAACCCAAGTGATAGAATCCTCAACAACCCTTCCAATCTCATACAACGAATCTATCTCCAAGGATGGTGCGCCCCCCTTGCTGGAAACCCCCAATGGTGTGCCCTCCTCCTCTTCCTGTGCTTGTGGTTGTGTAGAACCTCCTGCATGGATGTAGATATTAATAGAATGGTGTGGGAGAGTATTGC
>JASDQU010095031.1:4577-18237 GCA_032191745.1 Picea mariana | reverse complement strand
TTAAAAATAAACAACTTTTTTATGAAGTTTTTTTTTTCAATTTATTATTTTTTATAAATTAAAAAAAAATTAATAAATAAAATACCACTTTTTGATTTACAAGTCGATGTGACGTTCATTACTTGCAATGATACTGGTTATCAAGGCCACCGTTTCAATTAAGTCTGAGAATGTAAGTTTCCACAATTAGTCATAATGTTAGAAGATCTTCTAACATTATGGGTGGGTGGAATGTCCACTTGAATCGTTGGACGTTTCAAAACAACACACACCTTTTTTTTTATCCAGAAGATCTTCTAACATTCAATTAAGTCATAATTTTAACTCCAAAAATAAAATTGGTGTTGTTGGAAACATCACTTTTCGATGAAATGGTCAATTTTCTGTAATGATATTGGTTGTCAAGGCCACAATTTCAAACAAGTCACAATTTTAAGCACCCCCCAAAAATGGTGCTATCAATAGCACCATATTTTGAAATGGGGGTTGATTTTGGTGTTTTTAATAGAAAAATATGGGTTTATTGGGCCAGAGTTCTTGCTAAGTCAATAACTATGCTCTTTCCCTAAGCTAATTGCTTATGCATGAAATGCAATAAGATAGAGAAATAACATACCTTGTTTTTGAAGTTTGATGTAGATCCAAGTGATTTAACCCAATCCAATGCTAACTCTAGATTTGCCTTTAACTTCAGAGTTGCACATAAAAGACACAAACAAAACCTTTCTCCAACATATACATATCAAGTGAATATAATTCAAAGATTAACCATCAAGCTATAGATCTAAAATATAAWTGATAATARAATAACAATGAATTGAAAGGGGRAAAGAAGATAGATCTATTAATTTATGAATACCAATTGTACATCAACTAATCAATATATACCTAATCTAGTTGTCGTATCTCCATCACTCGATTATAGAATCTTCCTTCCTTAGCCACATGTACAAGAGATCTTCAACAAGATATAGATATTATCCTTACACTTTGAGACGTGGAACAATATAGATCCGCAAAACACTTTCAAGCCATCACTAACATAGAGTGAAGGAAACACTCTTCATAAGCAAAGATCACATGAGCCAAGATTATATGTAGAGGAGCCTAAACTAATTTCATCAACGTAAGGATGTTATCTTACCAACTTCCCCTACCTCAACAAGCACCCTTCCTTTATAGGACAAAATAAGGCTCACATTAGTTCTCAATAGAGATCATGACTCTCAGAGTGTATAATTCAAGATCTAACTCGAGAATTGCACTTGCATAGTTTTTAGAGTTAATTTTATAAATGATTTTGTAAACAAAGTTTTTTAAGAAGTAAATTGGGTCAATTTTTTTTTTTTAACGGCATAACCAATGATAATGACTCAACTACACTCGAATAACTAGGGGGGGCAATTTTGAGAGTAACACCAAGTTCAAGAGCAATGAATTCTTTTAGGTTGTCAAAGTGGGGCAACTTCTTCAACAAGGCAAGTGTTTCACTAGGAACCGGATCCATCGGAAGTTCCCTCATCTAGGGCATGAACTTGACACAATGGGGACCATTGCTACTCAAGTGGGAATCACATATTCATGTGGTTATCTGAGGTCATCTTAGAAATGGTAATAATACATACTAAGATTTTTCAAGTCATGAACTTTTAGGGCCTTCCCATGTATTTTTCATGATTTTGGTGCTTTAGAAGAGTATCATGGCTCGACAACAAATTCTCTTTGCAACAAGCTAAATAAGACCAAAAACAGGGCAACGAGTGAAAAGTTATGGTTTCGACAAGGCTCTTCCTTTTTTATACAATGTAGCATTGTCCAACACAACATGCACACTCAATGTTGACTTCATGTTAGTGCTAGGGTTCTTAACAATATATTTTTCATCTCTTAGGGATTTGGAATTATTAAAATGCATTTTCAATGTCTTGTTATGGGATTTTTGTGAATGAATGTAGAAGCCTCGTCTTTTCTTAGAGATAAGTACCACCACTCTAACCATTTTATTTGTACAATGTTTTTCACAATTCTTTGAGTCATATAATTTGGTTTGCATTGTGCATACGTGATAAAATTATCTTTCATTATGATCTCAACACAATGTAGATCATTTAACCTTCAACACTTACTCAACGATTATTAAGAGAATTGTTCCAAGGAAAATCATGTATCAAATTCCAAATTTGATTTAACAACTTTAGGAATACATTTCCATTTGGTTAAAACATTTATAATAAACTTCTTTGAACATACTTTTAGACAATATTGTGACCGAACACAGTTGTAAATTGTGCTTGTTAGTATCTAAACCAAAATATGTAATCAAAAGGTTTTTTTAACCTTAAAAGTGATAAGAGTCGTCTTTAAAATCAACACACTTGCATAAGAAAAGAAATGCTAACATTGACACAATTTTAGACTTGATAAATGACATAAAAGTAACTATATTAATGTTGATTCAACAAAATGGAGCCAATTTCGAGGGGTAATAAAAAGAACATATTTTTTAGACTTTATTTTGGTAATAAATCATTCAAAATCTTCTAATACTTTAAAACAAGGAGGAAATTTATTAGATCTCTTCACATAATTCTTGACATTGTTTGCGTTACTCAAAACACTAAAGTTATTAGGTTTCTCAGTACCCAAAAATTGGTTTATGTGTTGAGTAAAACCCCTCATGCCTTTGTTTTTTATATGAATTTTCATTGTATCATGATTAATATGTTTTTTTTTTTTTTGACAGAAACGGTTAGAGGATTTTTGTATTAATAATAGCGAACATGCCACTGGGTTTGATACATTGATAAAGATTTTCTTGTATATTGGAAAATAGATGCCTAAAGATCCTAACTCAGTTCTAAGTCACGGAAACAAAAACTATTTCAGCGAGTCTAAATGGCTTCGCGTTATTACATCACTTCTAGGTTGGAAGTTTTTTTTCTTTTTTGTCACCATTTGCCATTCATTGCTCTGGTCCATGGATTGACTTTCCGTCGGGCCTATAGGGTCTTCCTTATCAGCTATGTCTGCCCAGCTTAAGTTCTAGGGTTCTTGCTGGGTGGGCGACTTGGGAGCGTCTTCTGCCTGAGCTTTCCCCTTAGCAGGGGGTTTGATTTCGGCTTCAACTTCTGCTTCTTCTGCCGCTTCAAGGGTCTTGCTTTCAGAGCGCGGCTCTGTTGGTGCCCTCGTCCACCAGGTGGGTCTTTGGCTCTTGGACGTCCTTTTTTTCCTGGGTGGTTTTCCACAATTACGGGCTCAGTGCCCTGTTTCAAAACAATTCCTACACCTGAAACTGAGATTCTCATAGTCGAGTTTTTGGGTCCTTGAGTAGTCCTTGCCTTGAAGAATAATTTCAGCGAGGAAACCTTTGGAGAAATCCATTTCCACACAGATTTGAGCGAAGGTGGAGCGGGCTGGCTTGGAGTCCGGACTTTTGCAGAGGAACTTGCCGAGGCCATTGCCAATAGATTGAAGAGATTCATCCCCCCAAAAATGCAGGGGCAAGTATGGAAGTCTCACCCAGACCGGGGCTGAAGAGATATAGTTCGTGGAGGGGTCGAAGTCAGGGGTCCAAAGTTGCATAGACAGGCCTACTCTGCCCCAGAACCACGGCCCAGAGTTAAACACCTTGTCTCTGTTGCTTGTAGAATTGAAGACTACCACAAAAAACCCTTTTGCATAGGGGTAGGTAATGACTTCTCCCTCTAAGAATGGGTACCATTCGAAAGAGAACCGAGAAAGTAGATCTGGAAGAGTGGGCCAAAATCCGTTAAACCTGCAAACTAGAGCATGCCTGCTGTAATGACGAGCATGAGTTAGGGCTTCCCGCGGCATTGGGATGGAAACTACCGACGCTTCATAAATTGTTGCATGCAGCCCCGGGGGGCGGCCTTGATGAGATGCAGCCTCCGGGGCCGATGCATGCAGATCGGAGAGAAATTCTTGGCGCGAAGCCACAACTTTAAAGGAGGGGATCGACACCAGAGGGGTGGAGCCTGAGGTCGCTGTCGACGGAGCACCAGGGGAAGCGCCTGTAAGAGATGGCGACTCGGAAGAGGAAGTCGCGGCCGAAGGAAGGAGGCCAGCAGCCAATGCCACAACCTTACCAGGAGTGGCGCTACCAAGCTTTGGAGAGGCCACCATTGGAGCTATGTCGAGTTGGTAGGGAGAGCTTCATCTGCTGCGTTGGAGGGCAGGAGGCCACAAGTCTGGTGGCCTGTGGAAGAACCAGGAGCGTGGGAGGTCTTGACCTATTCCAGCCAAAAATATGTCCTTTAGATCATGATTAATATGTTAACAATAATGTTATAATATTTATTTCAATCTTGATATATAAATGTGAAATAATGTAAAATATTATTTATTATTAGATCATGTATTGGTTTGAAAGTTGATTTTAAATCCTAAAAAAACACAAAACCAGCTATTAGCTATTTACATTTGATTGTTACAAGGCAATCAAGTGAAACTTTATATCTACTTGAAACATAAGTGATGCACTAAAGAATCCCCTATCCTAACCAAAAACCCTTGTCATAAATATATAACATGAAATGTTGATGTAATGTTGATGTAAGATGTTTTCTTATATAAAACTACACAAAACATTAAAGTTCAAATTTTTTTTTGTTCTTAAGGTTTATCCTTTTATCCTTTAACACAAGGCATCCCTCTAATTTTAAGTTCAAAATTTATTTTGTTCTTAAGGTTTATCCTTTAACACAAGGCATCCCTCTAATTTTATTTTGTTGTTAAGGTTTATCTTAACACAAGGCATCCCTCTCCTTGAGCCTGACGTTGTATAGCAAATGGATGACCACTTTGTGAATGGCACGGTCATTGTTATTTTCAAAGAAGATAATGTTTATGTAGAAAACACTGTATTGTATTGTCGTATTATAGATTTTATAAAATGAAGATTTTTTTAGTATTTAAAATTTTTTTAGTATGTTAATTAAATTTATTTATACAGAATAACAAAAAAAAAATAGTGATTCATATAAATTTATATAACTAACCCAAATTTCAAAAAAAACCATTTTGTAAAACAAATAACAAACTCGGTAAACTTTTTACGATGGCTATACATCAATTGGAGGCCTTTCCCTTGGTTAGCGCTGGGTTCAGCTCAGGAAAGCTTTCAAATTTATTTGGATTCCATTTGCATCATAGGGCTTCTTAATAGAACTCCGTGGAAGTTATCATTTAGAGGTTCGCAGAAGAAGAGCAGATGCCATGCTTTCTCAAAGGATCCTGAACGGTTTGACGAGAGTCGAAGCTTTGTCATGTCAATACATTTCCGTTGCAATTTCTGGTGCATCCCTTGCCTCATACAATGCAAATCACAAGCCCAAACCCAACCCGAGCATCGCCACTTTCAGCACTCAACCAACTCCGAAGAAGGGTATCATCACACAAATTCTCCAAAACCAATGTGGTTTAACAGAGACCGATATCACCACAGCATTCAGGCACTGCAACGAACTACTTAACATGCGATCAACCGAGTCTTTGGAAAAACTCGTCCAATTGCTCGAGGACAGCGGCTTGAGCAAAGCTCAGATCCGAACCGCTGTCATTAACAATCCACGTCTACTGCAGCTCAATGCAGAAAACAATGTCAAGCCTAAGATCGCCTTCCTTCGAACATTCGTGCAAGAGGAACATCTAAGGAAAATCATCTCGGCGGAGGCAAGGATTTTCAACATGAATCTGGATCACAACATGAAAACCACTGTGTCACTTTTACGGGAATACGGCTTTGAAGGCAATGCCTTATCACAGCTGCTAGCAAAACAGCCCCGCATGCTTACAACCTCGGCGAAACATATTAGCGAAGCGTTTGAACTGCCAGGAAGCTTAGGGTTTACAAAGGGTTCCAAGATGTTTGTCCTGGCATTCCGGGTTATTATTTCAGTGGGGAAAGATAATACAGTCCGTAAATTGCAGAACCTCCAGGGTTTAGGGTTTTCAGAGGAACAAGTGAAGATGATGTGCAGGCGGCTGCCTCATATTATGGGGATCACAGAGGAAAACGTGAAGCGTACTATGGACTTTATCAACTCGGTAAGCCTTCCATTGACTAACGTTGTTAAGTATCCCGTTATTTTGTCTTGCGGCTTTGAAAAACGGTTAATTCCTCGGTATAGGGTAATAGAAGCGTTGAATTCGATGGGTTTGCCAAAGAAACCGAGGAATTTTCCTCGTTCTCTTTTGCTCTCAGAAAAAAACTTCTTAAAGAAATATGTTGATTCTTATGCCGAATCCTCGATGCTGCACAATATTTACAAGGGTGTTCAGGATTGAGAACAGCATATGGCCTGTGGATGCATCCAGATTAACATTCACAAGGATTTTCAAGCTTGAAGACGACATATTATTGGCCAAAGCACTACAGTGGTGTTTATAATGCTTGTCATCCCCGTGATGTTACTAATCTCCAGAATCAAATTAGACAGTTTGTTGGAATGACTTCATTGTTTTCAAGTTCCACTATCATACTGCATATGGTTCCCTTATTTCTTTCTGATATAGAAACACTAGTTTTTCAAAACACGAAGGGTATACATATTGAACTAAAGCTATATTAAGTCGAAAGATGTCTTATAATGCTGCTAGAGAGAGAACTGATTAGAGCTTTTGCTACGATACAAACTTACTCAATTTTTATGGACTTTTCCTTTTCTTCTTATTCATTTTCATTCTTATCTTTGAAAGTAGTCTTCATACTAGTATTGTGAGATTCAGCAGGAACTCCGAGTCTTGCCAAGTCTCTTTGGATTTACTCAGTGTTAAAATATGTCTGAAAATGAAACTCTCCAAAACTGGGTCAACTCCACAAAACTTGCCAAGCAAAACTCAAAATTTACAGTATTTTGAATTTTTTTTCTATTTTTTCTCACATTCTCATATTCTAAGCCTGATTCCATGTGATTCCATCAACTTCGTGATTATTCATTTCCACACTGTTAATTTCAGACCATGGGAAGTAGATTCTGCACTTGGTAAAACTAGCCTAAAACCTAAGTAGCTTAAAACTTAAAACTCCAATCAAAATAAGAACTAAGTATGTTAATCTACAAACACATATTGCTGCACATACGAACATCAAATACCCAGGCAGCAGATCTGAACTCTCAATAACATCTATATCTTCTATTGAAACCTGAAAAGAAGAAATACACTGCAATGGCTCAAAACATCAACTTACTAAGCAACACAGTGGTGCACCCCAGGTCTCCTTATAGACACAGGAAGACTTAGGGTTACAATGTACCTGGACACATGCAAGAAGTGCCCTCATCCGATAGAGTCAAACTCTAACCCCAATCAACTCAGCAATGTGACCTACCACATGGATAGAAGTGCTCGGAATAGAGCACCCCAACTGGAGGATGAATTCAGCATTCAAGGTCCCCTTTGGGATCTGCATCCTCTTCCTAGAGTGGAAACCTCTCATGCAATCTGCCTAGTTTCCTAGAAATCTGCACCCGCCGCCCACATCTAACTATAGATAATGCACACAAACAAACTCTAAAATAGAAAAGCATCTGTTCTAAAACTGCACTGCTAAATTTGGAACAGTACTAAAATTGGAAGAGATAAGGCCGGCACATGCAGGTGCCCTCTCCTATATGACTGGCTGTGCTACTCCCAAGAAGACTAGTTCTGTGGTATCACTCTGATCTACTGCAGCCTCATAATCACTGCGTAGGAACTGAGGTAGTCTCTGATGGAATGCGCTATCACTGTTGGAGAGTCAGCTGTCAAGCAATCAAGGTAACATCTAACATTCCCTCTCTGTGAGGAAGGTGTTCTCCACCAAGCTTAGTGTCTCAGCATCTCAAACTTCCCCTTAGCCAGGGGCTTTGTCAAAATGTCTGCAACCTACAAATATGAAGGAACATACTCAAGGACCATTGCTCTCTTTTGAACTATGACTTTGAGGAAATGGTACCAGATATCAATGAGCTTGGAGCAATAATGAAACACTGGATTCTTAGAGAGTCCGATACAATTTTGATTATCACAAATACCATTGTAGGCTCCGGCATTTTATTGGTCAACTTTGCTATCAACTTCCAAAACTAGATGACTTTACAACTAGCAGAACTAGCTGCCATATACTCTGCCTCTGACAAACTTAGTGCGACTGTTGCCTACTTCTTGCTGAATTAGGATAACATACCTGAACCCAAACTGAAACAAATCCCTGAAGTACTCTTCCTCCTACATGCATCCTCTGCCTAGTCAGAGTCAACAAAACCATGCAGCTCCAACTCACCAGCTACAACATACCTCAGACCATAATGAATTGTGCCCTTTAAGTATCGGAGCACATGCTTTGCAGCTACCGAGTGAATCTACATCGCCTCAACCATATATTAGCTGAAAGTGTTCACTGCAACAAATATCACTTCTAGTATTCACCAGATATATAAGGGAAACGATCAACTGCCGATATACTGAAGGATCTACCAAATCTAAATCTAAATCAATGTGTAACCTAAGATCTGGAATCATAGGAGTAGCCAAGAGTTTACAATCCATCATCTGAAATCTCTTCAAAATCTCCACTATGTACTTCCGCTGTCCAAGGAAGACCTCACTTGTACCTTGCCAAACCTCTAGACCCAAGAAATAGTGCATAAAGCCCATGTCCTTCATGTCAACCTTGCATGGCAACTTTGTTTTGCACCATGCTATGAGCTTTTGAGAACTACCTGTAAGTATCAAGTCATCTACATATAGGACCAAAACAAACAAATTAGATCTATCGAACAAATAATAAATATTGGGATCTACAACAGTGTTGGTGAAGCCCAAACTTAACAAGTACTCATCAATCCTAGAGTACCAAGCAGGTGGTGCCTGCTTCAGCCTGTAAAGAGCCTTCTTTAATCTACACACATGGGTCTCTTGCCCATGTGCCTCAAAACCTCTTGTCTGATTAATGGGTACTTTGTCCTCAATAAGACCATTAAGGAATGCAGTCTTAATATCCATATGATATAAAGACCATCCAAAAATAGATGCTAAAGACACAATGGTTTTTATCGAAGTATATCTAGCAATTGGAGCAAAGTTCTCCTCATAATCAACTCCCTCTCTATGGGAAAATCCTTTCACTAGAACATTGGCCTTACACTTCTTTACCTTGCCATCAATTGCATGCCTCACCTTGTATAGCCCCTTGGAATCAATCACTGAGTTCTCCATTTGTCTCGGCATAATCTCCCCCTCATCATTCTTCAATATGGAGTTATACTCCTCTATCATGGCATCTCACCATACCTGCTTTGAATAAGCCCCCCCAAAACTAGAAGGCTCTGCATCAATGATGGAAGTGTTAGAATAGTAGGTGTGCTCGTTTCACCGTAGGCAATATAGCAATATTGTCACCCAACCATAGGCACAAAGGCCACCCCCGAGCACCTTAATCTTGACAGATGGAATAATTCCAGAAGCAAACCCTAGAACCAATAGCCAACCAAGGTAACGTACCTCTCTCCAGAGCTAGTGTACCTAGCAGAAAGTCCAAACCATAACCAAGTAGAAAGTCCAACCATAACCAAAGACTAAGTCTCCACTTCAATAGCTGCAACTCTCCTCCAGTGATGCACACCACTTGTCCTTATGCAGTTGTGAGAGTGTGTGTCCAAATGAGCTCTAGCGCCCTCTATTTATACTGCTCCAACTCACTTGATTGGGTCGACTTCTCTTCCTGGAGGCTAATAACTCAATATTAATTATTCTTTTGAGCGAACTTGTCTTTTAGGGTTATTAACCAACGTTTTAGGGTTTCTCTTGCTTCCCAGAATATTCTAGTCTCGTCACAGGTTACACAAAGAGGTTAATACCTCCCGCAGCTACCATAATATCAACACTCCCTCCTAGCTAGGGAGGTATTAAAGGAAATGGTCTTGAGCACAAATAGACCATTCAATCGGTAGCATCATCATAGCCACACAAGCTATCTCATGATCACATAGATAAACTTGCGAGCAACATCACCACTATCAATATCATCTGATAGCATCAATTACATCATCTCTCAAGGCCATACTCCTTCTGAGTATTCAGGCATGATGCTGAGTAAGTCACTCACTCAACAGAGTGATACAAGATCCATTCTTCTAATCTGGACACACGTCCTAGAAGAATAGTTGTCGCAACAGATGCTGAAATCCTTGCAATGGGCCACAAGGATCATTCTTCTAATCTCGACCTATGTCCTAGAAGAATGTCGGTCCTCCCAGATGTTGAAAGCCGCCATATGGGCTACAAGGGCCATTCTTCTAATCTGGACATACGTCATAGAAGAATGATTGTCCTGGACCATTTTCCCTCCATCCACTATTGTGAACTTAGGGAAAATGTCTGTTTTGTACCAATCTCCCCACTCTGGTCACTACTGTGAACTTAGGGAGACAGACCATTCTTCTAATCCGGACATACGTCCTAGAAGAATAGTTGTCCATAGTACATCAACAATCTGTCAACCTGGAACATTTTCCATAGGGAGAATGTCTGTCCACCAACAATCTTTTAACCTGGACCATCCTCCATAGGGAGAATATCTGTCCACCCACAATCTTTCAACCTGGACCATCCTCCACAGGGAGGATGTCTGTCCACCAACAATCTGTCCTTCCTAGACCATTCGCCGCCTGGAGAATGTCTGTTCATCAACACACTGATTATCCATCTAGCTGACAATCATCTCCAACACTAGTGGTAATCTCCATGGCAATCAAAGATTAGCATACAACTTCTACAATGCCATCCAATAGAACACAACTGTGTCTATTCATAGTAGTATACAACTACTATCCAGTGGTACACAACCACTCCTAGTAGCACATGGCTGCTAACCAGTGACACACAGTTGCTACCAGTGGAACACATCCACCAAAGTAGCATACAACTACTGTCCAGAGAAATACAATCTCCACAACAATCATATCATCTGATATCATCCTGCATAAGCAATATTATGATATAAACCGAGTCATCTGGGCCATTCTTCCACTCACATTTGTGAGATCTGGAAGAGCATTTGCCCTCAGAAAGTTAAACATCAGCCATGGGCTATCTGGACTATTCTTCTCAAGCATAGAAGAATAATTGTCTTTGATTTTTGAACCTGAACCATTCAACCTAACTGGGCCATTCTTCCAGCACGATTCATAGTGCAACCTGGAGAATGAGTCTGCCCTAGGGAATGATTGTCCCTGATTGCTGAATCTGGACCATTCAACCTAACTGGGCCATTCTTCCAGCACTAGTTACAGTGCAACCTGGAGAGAATGAGTCTTCCCTAGGGAATGACTGTTCGGACCATTTCCTACGGAAATGACTATCGTGCACCAACCTCTTATATTGGACCATTCTTTGAAACTGCTCACAATTGTGAACTTCGAAAGAATGACTGCCCGAAGAGGCGGACCATTTTGCTTGACCACTTCTCAGAGTGACCGCCAAGGAGAATGACTGTCCTAGACCATTCCCCCACACTGGCCATAAGGGGAATCACTGCCTATGGTACATCAACAATCTATCGGACCATTTTTGTTAAGAAAATGATTGTCCGTTCTGGACCATTTCCAAACTGGAAAATGACTGTCCCTTAGAAATCTCGGACCATTTTCCGAACTGGAAAATGATTGTCCGTATATCAATAACATATTAGTGCTCCCTCCCAACCTGGGGCCCAACCTGGGGAGTAATCACTTCCCTTTCCAATAAGGAAGTCATCTCCACGAGTCCAGCTTGTCCCTTAAGTACGCAAATTTTTCATCTTGGATAGAGGCTTTATCAGAATATTTGCTATCTTTTCATCGGTGGAGATATACTGGAGAACTACTTCTCCCCTCTAGATTTTATCACGGAGAAAATAGTACTTATCTCAATGTGCTTCGACCTGTCATGGAACACCGGGTTCTCTGAGAGCTTCACACCGCTCTGGTTATCACAATATATATCACGGTCGAATCCAACACCTGATCAAACAGTCCAGAAACCGGCTTACGGAGCCACACTGCTTCCGTAGAAGCATCACAAGCTGTAATATATTCTGCTTCTGCAGTACTGAGTGCAACAAACTTCTGTTTCCTGCGAGCCCATGATATCATGGCAAAGCTCAAACTGAAACATATCCAAGAAGCACTTCCTCTGTTATTTGCACTCCTTGCCCAATCTGAATCGATAAATCGAAGCAATTGTATATCATAACTCAAATGTCCTACGAATAAATTTCAAGACATGCTTTGCAATTATTCAATTCTCATGGCTAGGTTCCACCTGGAACTATTTTCTCAGCAAAGCAAATATCCGACTGAGTATTCTCCAAATACATCAACGAGCTGTTCAATTGTCGATACAGGGATGGGTCTACTGGATCAGAGTCTCTCAACTTCTTCAAATCTATCATCATGGGAGTTTGCCATGTATTTGCAATCCATTATCCCGAACTTTTGAAGGACTATTTCAATACACTTCCTCGGTCATAGGAAGTTTTCACCATGCTTCTGCTGTACATGAGAGGCTTTGCACCAAGTTGCTTGAATCCATACAAGGTCTTCTTCCATCTACATTCATGGGTCTCTTACCTATGCTTCTTCTTCAATTACTTTGTTGAGAAGAACAGTTTTTTACATCCATCTGATGTAAACTCCAACCCATGGATACTGCAAGAGATATAATGTCTCATGTAGATATATATCTGGTTACTGGAACAAGCTGTCATCATAGCTTCTCATTCCTTCTGGGAAAACCCTTTAGCCTCGAATCTTGCCTTGTATCTATCAAAGATTTCATTTATAAGTCTTTACGGATTCTTCAATGGACCATATCATTGGGGATTAGCTCCCTCCTAATCTCGGCTTCATGCTTGAATGAGCAATATTTAGAACTTCCTTGTTTTTATTCTGAGACTGCATGCTTCTGGAATTCTGCAATCAATTCCCTCTATCCAAGAGAGTCCATGCTTTCGTCTATTGCACCTCTCTTTGCTTTCTGCAAAGTGTCAGAAGCCTATTCGGTTTCTGCCCAACTTGGCAGTTGTTGCAAGCATTGTGTCATCCTTATAAACTTCTTCTATGACGACTTCCGCAAAGATTGTTCATCAAAGGTTTGTCAACATATTCCACAAGGGTACCTGCTCGGAACAAGACAAGAAGCAAAAGAAAGATCCAAGACAATATGCTTTCTTGACAGAAAACTGAATTAGAGAACACGATCTCAACCTTATAAGATCTTGACTAAAGTCAGCTTATAAATTTGACTAGAAGTTCATAATGCCATAACAACCATAGATATATCAAGTCAAACCTGGAGAGTGTGTTGATCTTCTGAATGCATTGAATCCAAGATCACTGCTTTGGACAAGATCCCTTGTACATTCCCTACAAACACACTCATGCTAATGATACAAATTAAAGAACATGTATAGGTACATACCTTTGTTACCCATCCGTGACAGTAAACTTTAGAATGACTTTGCTGGACCAGAGGTTTAGCAGCTAGAGGATAGGTAAACCTCATAATGTTCCTTTTAGTAGATCTCTCTTGGGCACAACATACACTTTCTTCATGCTAGGTCTTTTGTCTTCATGACTACCATGTTCTAAGGTTCCTTCTCTTTTCCTGCTTCAAACTG
>JASDQU010095030.1:0-17477 GCA_032191745.1 Picea mariana | reverse complement strand
TTAAAATAACATATATCTGAAATAAAACAACAATGTGCAAAATCTGATGAGCTTTGCTGGCATTCTCCTCTGTCTCTTCATCTGCTGGCAGATGCACTCATTTTTCTTTGTTCTTTGAATTAGGCACACATGTCCATTGAGGCCACCATAATCATTTGTTTACTTTCCTCGTCATCTGATTCCACTATTATTTGTTCTTCGAATGCGTTCACTGGAAAAATAATATCAATTGAAAATATGGGGGCAATGATAATGTGATAGGTAGCTCAGCGTTGGCTAGTCATGTGATGGCTAACAATTATGAGAAAGAGTATCTGCTCATGAATAGGATTACATGGGGACAAGTGTAGGTGGTGAGGTAAACGAGGTAACTAATGTGGAAGGTGTGAGAGGTGTTGCTCCAATGTCCCTTTCTGTTTCTTTATTTTGCGGGGGCGCAAGGGGGTGGTTTGAAGTAACCCGCTTTTCGTCTCGCAATGCACCTAGTGATGCCACGTACCCCTGAGACTTAGCACTCTGGAGATTTTGTGCTCCCTTTTCTATCTATTTAGCTCCTTCTTTGTTATATTTGGTCTTTTTATTAGTTTATCCAGCTTCTGAACTGATTTATAGTTACACTAGATTTTGAAATCTGATCCATCAAGTTTTCTTGCAACTTGTAAGGAAATACGATTAGTCTGCTCGTAACAAAGGAGGTCTGTAAGCTCTTCACCGAACAAAACTGTTAATCACAATTCAAATCGTGAACTTTTACCAATCATACATATTGTTAATACTTCAAAGTTTGTAAATGTTGGATACAATTATGGTTTAGGATATAAATCTCCCGAAGGTCAAATTCACGAAGAAACTAATCTCCTATTACTTACTTTTATGTTTTACTTTACCATGTTTTAAACCTTGAATTAAGTACTTCGACATTTCGACGACTTCGGGGTTTTGGAATGTTTAGACTTGCTAGAAGACCTGAAGCGCGAAGCTCCAAAGCGAACGCTAGTGACTTTCTTTAAAACACGATCAACTTCTACGGTTCAAAGATCATTAAGACCATTTGACGGTGGATATCATAAGCGCCTTTTCAACAAGCGATGGATTTATCTTTAAATTTAAAAGGCGAGTCTCTAAGTTTCTTTTTCTTTTTGGGTGAAAATTTTATTTCTATGAGGGAAAATCTAAAGCTCAAAATCTCAAAATTAAACGTGTTCCAACATTACTGATTCGACCCCCCTCTCAGTAATCCAACATTACCTACCTTAAGGATTCTTCTCTCTATATTCTTGTGTTGTTTGTGGTGAATGTTTTGGGTATATTTAGATTATAAGGGTTTATTTCTAAATTTTTACAATTTATTCTCTCTTATATCTATCAAGGTTTATTACAAGTGGTATCAGAGCTCTTTCTTGGGCACGAAGTGGGATATATTTTTTCCTTTTGTATATTTTTGATGGAAAAAAGAGGACGACAACATTTATGTTGATTTCTAAAAGTTTATGTGCACAATTTGAAGAAACCAACTATATATTTGAGTTTCTTTTGAAAAAGTACATAATTTCAAAAAAAATCATCCAAAATGGAGTTCGGGAAGTGGAAGTGGAGTTATCGTTGATTTAAAATCATCATTTTTTTTGGCGACATGTGCAAATTTCATAGATTAGATATATTTTGATAGAGTGCACATATTTCAATCAAGCCAGTTCCAGTGTATCTAGATAAACCATGGAATTTCATAATTGGGGTTATAATAGCCAACTCTAGAAGTATATCAGAAGTTATGATTATTTTACATTTTCGGCCTTAAACCCTAACTACATAAAGGAGCTCCATTGAAATGTAAGTGATTTACTCAAAACCCTAGTTCCATTTTTGGGTTTTCACAACGAGATGATTTTTTTGTTTACTAGCAAAGATGATGGTCATAGTATTAAAGAATACATAAAAGAGACAAAGTCATTATGGGGAAAGTTGTGGAAATTTTGTGTAGGTATGAATTTAAGAGGCGATGCGACCATTTGATGGAATTTTCTTAACTATGACAAGGTGATGGCACTTTTCGATGAAGAATATGAAAAAGTATTTTTATATAGGTGGTTTCATGTTGTGATGAAGGATAAAAAGAGCACTAGGGTTTTATTTTCATGTTACAAATTCATAATATAGGTTCATGGATGTATTCAATAAGAAAAGGTTATTGTTTCTATAAAACCTAGTAGAAAGCATAACTTCATCAATGTTAACTTGTCTAAGAGATTGCAATTACCCACAAAGAATATTCAAAGCACACATGTTAGAGGGTGAAAATATTCAAATTTTTAAAGATTTGGAGATCGCCATGGATAAATATGTGTTGCATTCATACTTTTATGTTATAAATATGGATGACATGGACATTATTCTTGGATATTCTTGGATGGACTCAAACAATACAATTAATATTAATGTGCAAACGAAGTTTTTGAAGATGTGGTACAATAACAAGAAAATAACATTGTAGTATGTTTCTATTACTAAGTAAGAAGGGCCCAAGGGGGCACTTGAAGAAGTCATTACAAGGAAACAAATTGGAGTACCCAATGACACATCTATGCAAATTTCAATGTTGAATTAGAAGAAGAGCCTACATAAGCACTTGAAGAAAATCCCCATGAAGGGCATAAAAAGGAAGAAGAAGCTAAGGAACCTCATGTTGACGAGTCGAAGAAAGAAGAGTCGATAGTTAAGGTTGTTGTATATCGTCACCCACACCACATGGATAAACAACAATCATCAAGGCAAGGGCATGAACACCGACAAACTTACTATGGATGGACATGGAACTATAAAGGCAACCAATATGGAGGTACATGGAGGACTAAAAAAAAAGCATGGATATACTAGAGTAGCACAACAAAGACATGGATCCCAAGGAGAAACAAAAACCAAGATGGAGGAGGAAATGCCACAGTTGGACCCCATGTTAACATTTCACTAGGATGGATGGATGCTTGTGCATGGCACCAATTGAATACGCTTCTTAGTAGGTCATATTATATGAATTATTCCCATGTTTTGAGGATGAAACATGCTAAGGAGGATGGAATGTAATGTACCCAGGGAGGTACATAAGGGGATATTGAACATAATGTGGCCATAATAATGGAATAGGCTCATTATGTAATTAAAAGGAAATAATATAATAACAAGGGGTAGTTGGCATAAACCCCTAGGAATACTCATGAGAAAGTAAATACACATGAGTGTCATTGTATTAGGGTGTGTTCGATTGTATTGTTTTGTAGCAAGCATGGCTTGTGGAGTGATTCCTTCCATAAGGAGTAATTGATGGTCTTACCTTTCCTTAAGGGTTCTTCTCTCCATTTTGTTGTGTTAATTATGGTGAATGTTTTTGATATCTTTGGAGTTTAAGGGTTTATTTATGAAGTTTTACAATTTATTCTCTTTTATATCTATCAAGATTTAGTACAACCATTCATTATCCCACAATCTCAAGAATGCATAAAACTATATAAAAATCACAATTAAACTAGAGCACATCAAATAAACTCAAAATCTCAAGCATTCATAAAAGCCAATATGCATAACCCAAAATATTTCATATTCACCATATTATTTTACAAGTAAATGCAAACTTTAGTATTTTAGGTACAAAAATTTCATATCAACTATAATATGGGCCTTAATATCCCATCATCTGATGGCCCATCATTGGGCATATACAATTTTTTCTTCATGTTTTGGATGGAAATAACTTGGTTCTTCATTCTTCTCGATTTCTCCTTTTGTGCTTACGAAAAGATGGAGTAGGTTTAGTCTTTCACTCACCTTCTTTGCTTGTTCAAACTTGACTTGATTTACCTTTTTCAATGTCTTTCTTTTAAATTGTATGTGTCCATCTTCTCCTTGAGTTTAATGCCTTCTAAAAACTAGTAAAAATCTATAATATATGTTCTTGAAACATGCCTTTGAGAACTTTTCAATCCATGTCCTATTAGGTTCAAATAACTCTTCTTTTACTTGTTCAAAATCTACAAAACAATATGAAACAACTTCCATAAATCCATTGGAGGATGCTTGTAAATATTAAAAATCTACATGAGATCAATCCACTGAACCTAAAAACATAAAGAAGAGAGGAATGCATTTATTTGAATTCATGCAAAACAATGAGGGTCATGCAAGCTTTGAAGCTTTGAATTGATGATGGATTCTTTGTCAACAACCAAATAATCATCCTTCTCATAAGATGGCTTTTGGTGCATTAAATTCCATTGCAATGTGTTTATAACTTAAGCAACATGATATAAGCATGCCATTAAATTTTAATGAAAATTGATCCTAAGGATGCCATATTTATGCTAGTTTTGGCATTAAATCTAGGCAATGGAAAGGGTGGAAGAAGAGTCTTTTGGGTGCCTAAAAGTTAGCTTCCTGTACTTTGTTTTCAATTCCAAAACTCAAACATTTCACTAAAGAATGATATTGAAGTATCATTTCTCTTGCATAAAACTTGGCCCTTTTTTGTTTTGGATTTTCGATATTTACGAGGAAAGGATGAACTCAATCTTGAGTCGCATATCATTTACAACTTTGCAATGAGAAACTTCAATCATCAAATGCAAAGAGTATTATCTAAAAGGAAATGACAACAAAGTAGTGATGTTGACAACTATTAAACATGTTGAGAATGAAATCTTCAATTTATGAGCTATGTTACCACTCAAACTCTACCCTAGGAGGAAAAGTCCCAACCTTGGCAGGAGAGCCTAGAAGCACTACAAGAAAGCTACCCATTGTCACATTGGTAGCCTTGCCCAATACTTCATACTAAGGAAAAAACTACCCTAGCCTAAGGGGAAATCTCTAAAGGTCAAACTAACCTAATCTGTTGTGGCAGTGTGAGTATACTAGGCTCAGATTGACGAATGTCACTAACCAAAGAAACCAATTGGAATTTACAACATACTGGGAATAGCTGAAATTACTTTAACAAGTCTATTATGTGGTTCCCCAATTATGTGGTTCCCCAAGTCTATTATGTGGTTCCCCAATTATGTGGTTCCTCAGAGTTTGCAGAAAGGAATAGTGGCGTTCTGCAGAAATTTTAGATCTAGAGTTTATATGAAAGGTGACCAATATTAGCTGAATCACTTAGTTACAATAGTCTTGGATGTGAAAGTGATATGAATTATTAATGTCTGATACCAGAGATGTAGCATCACATGTCCAATGATCTCAGAATTCCAAATTTATTTGCAATATGTCAGCATAAGAGGTTACCAATGTGATATCCCTTTAAATGTATGATGCATATTTGACAATCAATTTATGCAAATGGCACAAAATGTATTCATTCGAGACCTACTAAAAAATACGATATCTCTCAGATTTTACACCTCAACAATCTCATTGATAATCAGAACTGTAAAAAAAATTGTCATGATGTTGTCAAGTTAGGTGCCCTAATTTAAATCATCAGATTGCCATAATGTTGTATTTTCATTTTATCATCAAAACGGAGATCAAGCAACCATGCTTATGACAAGTTTTTTTAAGAGTTAAATTCTGACCACTTCACAATTTTGCTTGGAATAAACAGAGATCAGATTCCAATAAGCCATGCAGAGTATATCCAACCATTGCAACAACGATTTGCCCTTCCTACCCTTGTTTTTGCTTGGTTAAAGGATTGCTGAATAAAATCAAATTTATCAATGCGTTATAAATCGACCACAACTTTATTGGAAGAGACAAACCAACTCTCAAACTTTGTGCTCTACGTATGAAAGTGAAACTTGCATTGTTATGAGATAAATCCTTGGAATGGAGTGTTTAGGATAACTTATGCCACATATCGATTTTCCATTTCTGTGAAGTTAAATTCCCAAAGTGATCTTAATTATTCAACGAATCAGAAAGTACTAAAGGCAGATCGGAAACCAAATTCAATGTGCAAGTTTATTCATGGTTTAAATAAGCGTGTGTTGTAAACAATTTAAGAATATTATCCAGTATTGTTCATCAAATCAAAGCTTTAATCTGTAGTAACCCCTCATTGTGTGAACAACCAATTCTGGATGTAACAAGTCATTTCCTAATTCATCAATGTTCAAACCCTGAAACTTGTTACCAAAACTTAGATTTATTCTCAGAGTAGATTTAGCATATATTTTGGCAGTGAGTGTAATCTTTAGTCCATCCAAACACATTATGTAAACATTTTCCAACATATCACTTTAGTTTTCATGATTGGACATGTCCTTAAGCATTAACCAGCATAGACCTATCTTAACTCCGGTTCTACCAAGCGACGAGAGGGATCGCGTCAGTTCACTGGGTTGTAGAATGCGGCTCTCTACGCAAAAGAGAATTTTTTTCCCAACATATTTGGCTGATGATTAAAAATCATTGTAAGAGGTGTAATATCCATTTTTGAAAACCAATAATGAAACAAAACACCATGAAGAGTTATCATGTTCAAAGAGTGTTATTCCATTTACCAGCAGGTCCTTTCAAAAGGTTTTCCATTGTCTAAATTCCTAGGGTACATTATAAGAAAGAGCATGATGACAACAATTTATGAACCATAGTTTTAAACTAGAGAACCAAATATTACCATCAGACTTTTTCCATTTTGCAAACTTCTAAAGTGAAATTAATATTTAAACCCTTAGATACATGAGTCATTAATTGGTTTCTTTAAGGGTGTTGGTATTATATTTATGCAAAATAAAGAAAAACAAACGTTTAATCTAACCCATAACAACATGTTTAATCTAACCCATAACAACATATAGATTCAATGCTTGGCCATTAAAGTGGACAACCTGCAATAATTAGCTCATGAATAGTAGATCAAGTTAAGATTAAACCATTTTAAGAGATTGACCTATAAATAATCCCATGCTTACTACAAAATATGGAAAAGTTAGCTCATATAAACTTGAAAGGGTAACCTAGTCCGGGAAATTAAAGCCTTTTAATCCCTAAGTTATTTAGAATAGAAATTTAAATGGAAAAAATAAAATGAGATGGAAAAATGAAAAGAAGCCCTAAGTGTCACCATTGGGCATGGAATCCAAAATCCCTTGGAAAATGTCCTCTTTGAATTGGTTATTGAAGTCCCCAGATATCATGTTGAATACTTAGAAGAGCATCAAACTAAATATTATGTAACTTACAAGGCTTGAAGGGAGGTTAACCCAAAATGAAATCAACCTAAGTATCACATATAAACTATACACTAGATCTATTATAAAGAATCAAAACCCTAAAATATTGAATTCTAATACAATATAAATCTATCTTAAATTCAATAAAGAAAGGAAATGGAATTAAAATCATACCTCCCTTGCATTATCTTTCATTGTGATAGCTCCTACCCCATTAATTTTTCAATTCTAAAATCCATCATTAGACCCTGGAATATTATTCAACAAGAAAGAATATCTCATACACAAATAACAAGAGGCTCTTCACTTTATTCCAACCATGAAAAAGTGAGGGAGGCACCCTCCTTATATAGATAGAGGCCTCCTGAAAGCCATACATAAAATACCATGGAATAACATGATACAATTTGCTCTTACCATGTACTAGATGAAACCATGAGCCTAAAACCATGTCTTGATTGAAAACCATGTAAGAAAACCACAATAAACCCCTCAAAAGTAGGGTGCCCTCCTCAAAGTGAGTGAATCTTAACATATTCCACACGTGTGGTAAAAAATAAGCTAACAACCATCTTCTAAAAGCCACATGTGAGGTCAAAGAGGACCCAAAACTAGGGTGCCCCCTAACGAACCCCAATATTCATGGAATATTTCATTCACACATGTAAAGACAAGTGGATAATGAGGAGTTCCCCTTCTAGAAGCTTCTAGAAGCCACACATGTGAGGAAGGGGAGAGAAAGTGCACCCTTTCTAGAAGGACTCTCATACATGGCAAGTAATACATGTCTATGTGGTTCATACATGCTCTATGTGATGACAAGTACACAAAGTGCTGATGTGGATACCTATGTGATGATGTGGCATTCTAGTCATCATCCACTATGCTATCACGGATCCCAAGAAAAATATCACAGATCCCAATGCAGGTAGATACAACTGAATACAGGTACATGGATCTCAAGGTAATGACATGGATCTTGAGGCATAGTGCATGGATTCCAATGTAGGACATCCACCTATAATGATGCATCAAGCTTCAAAACAATTCATTAGGCAACAAAGATTAAGTAATATCCTCTAACAACAACTTAACATAGGTTAATTTTATAAATTTCCCAATTCTACCATGGTGGGAGAACTTCACCCCTAATACATGTGTCAATTTCCTAGAAAAAAAGCATTTCCTAGGTTACTTGGTTAGAGATAGGTAAATTTGATGAATAATTCATGGAAAAAGAAGGGAAACTTTATGTTTAGACCCTTGAAGTAATTTTTAATGATGTATAAGGTCTTTTGTTGGTCCAACTGGCCTTTTTGAGCTAGGAATGTTCTTTTTTTTGTACTTGTAATCCTTTTAAGAGGGAGATTGGCTTAGAGTTACCACCTCAACACATTTTTATTACCCCTTTTTGCATTTTCCTTTGATTTTTCTTAGTCCTTTTCTTAGATATGCGTTTTTAACATACAACTTTGGGGCTAGGCCTTTTTTTTATGAAGTGGCATAGCTTTAGCTTCATTATTTTTTCATTTTTTACATTTATTCTCTTCACCTCTAGACATTTTTGACTTTATTTGACTTTGGATTACATTGTTCTCCAATTTCTTCAATTATACCTTGTTGGATGACATTTGATAAGTTAGACATAAGCGGGGACAATATTTTTTAATGAATGGGATGGTAGTGAAAGGGAAAATATGAAAAGTGTTATATGTGGTTAGGATGTGGATATGATACTCAATAATATCACTAGTAGTACAATTAGTCCTAAGTCAAGACATACTTATCTAAGGACAAATATTCTCCCCCATGGTAAAACAAGACAAAATAATAAAATTATTAGTGTTAAGAAGTGTTATAAGATCTAACCAATGTTTATTACTTTCCTGGCAATGTTAGAAACCATCACACCACTTCTAGATAATAAATCCACACATGAAATCATAGCACATCAACTAGAATAAAGATAAAGCATGAAGTACCATCTGTGAGTGCACATATCATATGAAGTGTGAAGCATAGGAGATGATATACCATGGTAGAGTCATCTGAATTATCTATGATGTAAGGATGAAAGAAATGGAAGATCAGGTTGGATTGGTAGATATGAGCATGAGAGCTCATCCAAGAAACAACAATGCACCCCTAAGAGGGTGGTATGGAAGTAGTTTCCCTTGAGGGGGAAACATGCTAAAAACCTAAATGTAAAAGAAATGAAAAGAACATTTTCCAAAAAACTTTTGCATATTTCTTTGCCTATTCTCGCTCCAGATTGTGGATTTTAAACTTTTCACCTTTGGAATTACTCTTGCAATCATAGATCGAATTTGAAGGGTAGGGTTCTATTTCACTTTGAAGGGAAATGATCGGTTTAACCCTTCAATGTTGATAGGTTAAATAAATCATTATTTTCTTTTGAAAAAGTAATCATATATGAAAATTTCATTGTGTATAAAAGGAAACATAATGGAAATCTCTATCCAATGACAAAATTTTCCTTCTTCCACAATGTAGCCTTTGATTACCAAAGTCCATCTTAATCTAGGCTTGAGTTTGTTTTAATCAATTTCTTTTATGTTAATATATGAATGTTAAAATCTAACTAGACATGGTTGAGTAACCCCAAGATTCAATGAGAAAATGAGTAAAAAATTTCCATCCATAATCTTGTGAAAATCGCAAGTTGAAGCAACCATAGGCATTTCTCCATATACAAGAATTTTTAGAAACAAAGAAATAATTGACAATACGAAGAAATCAATTAAAAAAACATTTATAACATATGGAGCTTAGCAATTTTCATACATAGAAGAAATCAACAATGAAGACAAGGGTCATGTATATAGAAACTCTATATAACTAACCTCCTTATGTAAAGTCTTAATCATAATGAAATGAAATTCTAAAAGATAGAAAGAACCATTATATGTACAAGTAAAGAACAACACACTTTTTTCTAACATTCAAATCTTAATTCTTGTACGGTTCAAAAAATCTTCCAAGTGTACATGTTATTGTAAATTGCAATGTAACTATGAACAATATGAAATCTAATAATATTTAAAAAAAATATAAAGCAATATTTTAAAATTACTCTCTCCATATTAAACTATTATTTTATCATGCTTAAATGTGCGCAAAGTCTATTATAATTTTGATATAAGTCCCATTGAACGTAAATTATTGGAGCCATGTTGAAAATAGTTTACTCTACTATATAGTGTTAACAGTCTTAGATCAAACTCTAAAAACACTAGATACTACAAGATTGATTAAAATTACTCAATCATGTGGAAGAGGCCATCACATCTTCATTCTTGTCCAAGTTTCATAAACTGCATTCCAATCTACCTCACACAACTCTCAAGTATTGATAGAAATACAAATAATAAAGTGACTAAGGTTTCTAAACAAAGTCTAGATCTATCATCTTTTTTTATATGGTTCAACTTAGAGAATCCTCTTTCACAACTAGTAGTGCTTGCTAGAAGAATACACAATTTCATCAAATTTGGAAAAGAATCACACCACTCTGGTTCACCTCTGCATTGTTCCCATGCTCCAAACATGCTTTTCTTTAGATATGCCCAATGTAGAGTGACAACAACAATTTCCATTTCACCTTTACATTTTTTAGTATCAATTATTGGTGAATCTCCAATATCAAAACTTTCACATAGGCGTAAAAACCATCGTTTTGTTTTAGAATCTCTTTTGTTCTGTTATTCTAAGTAATAATGGGGACTAAAAATTTAGCTACATTGAATACATGTAAATTTGTAGGGCCTGTCATTGTAATACACCAGTTTTGAATCCCCAAATTAATAATGTATTTTGTTTATTTGATGAAAGGTCAGAGTTCCCAAACAATTGAAAGGGGCCAAAGTGCTTAGGAAATGTAATGCTTTGAACACTGTTAATAGTAAAATACATAATTGGCTGCGAGACGAACAAGGAAAAGAGTTATAGGGGTATATGATTCCATGAGAGAGGGGGAAGCTAAGGGGCTAAGCCTTTATGTTTTTTTAATTATTTTATTTTACACACCTTTGAATTTTAGAGAGAAGAGGGGGTTGCGCAAGCTTCTTTGGGGGAGGTCGTGTTATGCATTGGATTATAAAAACCCTGTTCTTGATTATCTTGGGGGTTGGCCATTCATTTTTATTCAAGTCGTTTTGGAGTTGTTCCTCTCTCATTCACTCTTCTTGCTCATTCTTGGTTTGGCATGGGGAATGGAAAATGAATTGTTGAAGGTAACGAGCCATGGTTGGATGGCTGTAGGAATTAGTGGTGTATTCTAACAATGAATGGATGCATGTGTGCATGATATTGTTGACAATTGTTATCAAATTGAACACAAATAAGATTCCTTGGAGTTTCCAGTGTTGATATTTCCTAAATAGTAGCACAAAGAGCCATGGAAAGAGGTCGAACAACCCGAGGGACTGCATTGCAGAGAAGGGGGTTCATCTCTTTGGGTTGTGTAGGTTGAATGGGGAAGAGAGTTGGAAGACTAGGATTGTTGCGTGGTTAATAAACTTGTGAGAGATTGACTACTGACTGGTTTGAGAAACTGAGTGTCGATTTGAGACCCTTCCTTGTGGATTCACACCCTTGGCTAGGAGGTGGTCTGTTGTAGAGAGTTTATGTGGAATCGAGCCTAAGGTTGGGTGGAGTATCTGATGTCTGCAACCAATTGGTGTAATTACATTTTAAAGATAATTTCTCTATCACAAATTTCTATGCTTGTATATTTATTTTCATTGTGTATTGAATATTATATTTGTGATGTGTTTATGCTATGCCTGTTGCTGGTTATTGTTGTGCATAGCATGATTAAGATTTGTTTTATGGATATGCTTGGTTCTTGATGACTGCATGTGTTTATTTCATGCCTATTTATTAATTAATTGGTATCAAAAAATGAAATCAGTCCAAGAAGTGAATTTTAGAAGTAACCAAGAAATGGGTACATACCAAATCGATATCATAACAACAACAAGAGAGAAATATTTTGGTTTGTTGATCTGGGTACATTACAAGTGGTATCAGAGATGTATATTACAACATCGAGGCTTCAAGGGATTTCTACAGGACAATAAGAAGTTCTTGAGTGAAATTAATTAATTTCNAACACTATCATTCAACCTTGGAAACCATGTTCAATTTAACCTCCATGGCCCTAGCTTTCCAACGAGATCTCTCCTTCACAATTACTTGTGTGTGAAGCATGGAGAGTCACAAAACCCTATGGAGCTTATGTGTATTATAAATTTTTACCACCACCTTGGTGCCCTATCAATATTCCTAGTCAGTGCCCAACAATCCTTTGTACAGGCTAGATATCGCCCTATGATAGGTCCTTTATCCACCATGTGTCATCAAAATATTGGTGTGGAGGTCAAGACCTCATGAGAAAAGCCATCACTAGATCATAAACCACTTGGGAACGAAGGGAGGCAGATAGAAGTTTGCATGGGGTGATCGGTGTGACGGTGGCCTAGTGGACCAAACCGACGTCAAAATGTTGGTTGTTGGATGGAAGTTTACACAGGGAAACCAGTGGGACGATGAATTGGATTGGCATTTGATCGTGGGTTGTTGGATGGATTTTTGTGTGGGGTGACTGGTGGACTAGTGGCTCGATGGACCAGACTGACATTGAATCATAGGTTTTTGGATCGAGGTTTGCATGGGGTGATCAATAGACTAGACCAAATTCAATTGGAATTTCCATGGAGCACATAGAAACAAGAAGGGGGAAGCACTTCCTGGTGACCAGTGGCCCGATGGCCAAGGTATATCAACTGGACTAGACCAAAGGTATATATATAAATGAGAGATTAGGAATCATTCCCCAGTGAATGATGCCATGTCAATGCCACATCATCAACCACGCCAATAGATAGCCAGTTTTTTTAAGAACTCCAAGTCTGTTTTTTTTTAAAGGACAAAGTTGTAGATTCCATATTATTGTAGAATCTTACTAGAGCATCCAATTCCAAATATGAAAGTTGTTATGTGTTCATAATCATAAATACCATCTATGCCCAATATAAAATTTTTCTCGGTTCTCGCCATATTTTCTTTTACAAGGGGAAAAAGTTGGCCTCTACGATTTATCGTACTTGTGAAATAGATGCAATGAGGATGAAACTGCTGATTTCAAATAGCCATAACTTTTAGCCCAGGAATCAGATAGACACCCAAGTATAGCCATCATAAATCTAATTCATAAGAGAACATAATTGAAAACTTAGAATGTGGATGATGTGTCAGTGTCCTTCAAAAAATAAAAGGAAATAAAGGCTTGTATCTTAATTGGTGATAATTCTATAATATGTATAACTCTAATAAAAATGGTTTCTTGCACATTTTGTAAAATTATAGGTATAAACAGATCATTTTAATCCATGATTACATATTAGATTCATGGAATACGGGGAAGGAGCCTTAAGTCATGAAAGAGAATCCAAAGGAAAACATATTAGTGTTGGTAATGTAGAGACATAATCTAATGGGAATAGGAGAAGAGTGAAACCAACATAATTCATAGAGACTATGAGAAGTTTGAGAATGGAAGTGCATAGTTTCAAAACAAACAATGAGAGGATGATGAAAGAACATAATCAAATAAATTCTCAAATGATGCAAAGCCTAAATAAGTTGTAGAGGCAAGCAAATAATGGATCAAGCTCAAGACATGAGGAAGAAGGAAGACATCATGAAAGGGGAGATAAATATAGAAGACCAAGTCATTCAATAAGTGCTAGTAGAACTCATAGACATCACTCACCTCCTTAATCAACAAGGAAGTTTTATTCATTTGAAGATTTGAGGAGGAGTTCAGAAGTGTCTTCTGTTAGGAATCAAAGAAGAATACATGAGTTGAATGATTTTCAAGGAGAGTTGAGGATCCTTAAGCCACCATCCTTTGATGGTGAAAGAGAAAGAGAATATGATGTTGAATCCTGGTTATTTGGAATCAGGAAGTATTTTTAGTTGCACAACTACTCATCTAATCTAGAAGCCATAATTTCCATATACAATTTGCATGGAAAAAATGCTATTCGGTGGGATCAATTGAAGCAAGTTGAGCACATTAATGAGAGTAGGATCACTTGGAAGTAGTGCAAGAGATGTTTTTAGAAGGAGTATCTTTTAGAGAACTATTATGAAAAAAAGATGCAATATGTCTTTGAACTCCGGTTGAGGATCATGACCATGGGAGAATATGAAAATAAGTTCTTGGGATTGTTGAAGTATGTGGGGTTTATCAAGGATAAAAATGTGAATATACTGAGGTTTTTGAGTGGACTACCGTATTTTTATAAATATAAGATTCAATATGATGATCCCAAAACTTTGACAGAGACCATTAGAAAGGATAAGTACTTGTATGAACAAGGCAAGGGCAGGTAATCTTTGCTGAAGTCTTGGAAGGATAAGAAGAAGGTTAAATATGATCAGAGGAGGAAGGGATTCAAAACTCCTTTCAACATAAGCAGTCCTAATAAAAATCAAGAAGATAATTCTACTAATAATGAATCCAAGAGGGAATACTCCTTGGGAAAAAGGGGAAGACCACTACTCAAAAGTTGGGGATGCAAATAAGATCACATGTACAAGGGTTTCCCTCATAGAGAAAACAAAATGAATACCTTGCACAACATTCAAGAGGATACTACAGTAGTGTTGAAGGACATGCATGAACAAACAGTCAACGAGAAGGGAAGATCTGGTCCGAGGTTGTCTAATTAACCCAAGCCATTTAAAGTAACCTACCCTGACGGGTTTTACGACTCCGTTGGTGAGTGAAAATACTAAGGTAAACTAAGAAAACAAAACGACTATTGATTCATACAGAACTACTATGTACATTTGCTAATTTATCTATATTTAATATATAAATACCACACAGTCTTATTTATATACAATATTTGTGTACATATACAAGGTTTGTATAATCCTTGTGAAACTGAAAATTGTACTATTGAAGCAAGTTTAAGTAACACATGAAAGATAAAGAAAATTGTTCTGTAAATAATTAATAACACTAACAACAAAAGGAATGAATATGATTTATGATGATATAAATAAAATGACCAAATCATTTTAAGTTTAAGTTTTGTAATCATTATCCATTCAATAAAATAAATAAACCAATAAAAATAAATTGACATGTTGCTGATCAACAACCAAAAAGAATTGTGATTTTTTGTCTTCCTGTATAAGAAATACTCCAGTAGATTGTTTTCCAAGAAACAATCTATGAAAAGCACTTCACAGAATAGAAAAAACAAAATTATGATATTACCTGAATAAATTCAAGCAATTTCAATAGTTCAAAAGTGAATTGTAAGAAACATAAAGACAAATATGATCCATTATGATGTTATGTGATTGAATACACAAAGAATGAAAGCAACTCCAATCATATGCAATTGATACAACAAATTCAAATGTTCGAGATAACTCATAACACAAAGATATCTGTCTTATGTTTAATATATCATATGGACCATAATAATTAGAAGTAATGAACTATGCCATGAACATAAAGAAGAGAGACATCAAAGAATATATATATATATATAGACGAAAGCTAATTCAATCAATATATGTTTTAAGCTTCGAAAAATATGAAAGGTAACACGACTAATAAATAATCATATTAAACAATTTACTGTCCAGACGAAAGCCATAAAAAAAATTGCCTTTTCATGTATTTCCTTCCAAAAAAAAATCTTAGTCCATCCTCCAGGGTTCCAATCCCCAATACTGGAGCCATGATTTCAACAAGGAAAAACAATACGACCATGAAACATTCCTTACGCAAGGGAAAACATGGTGATAACCCAAGAACAACAATAGAGGCCAAATAACCTTACCTGGTGATGAGTACCCATTCAAATATGTGCGGGCATTCCACCATTATTTTCCACTTTGTGACTTGATAATTTTTTTTCGAAAATAGAGGACAGGGAAGTTCATACCTCACAGACTAAAGAAACCCTCACATCCTGTCATGACTGTTGTCCCGATTTCAAGGAAATTTTACACAGGATGATAATTCATGAGAATTCTGAGAAGGGAAAGTGGTCACTACTGATCATTTAAGTGGTGAAGTGACAGGGGTGTGTGTTGTAGGGAGATATATTTTGATTACTGTGTACCTTATGACTTGTGATAATATAAACACGGCTTACCATATATCTATTGATACCAAATTTATGGGTTCGCGCAATAAGAGGCCCTTGCTTGTAATTTTTTTTTGTTTAACTCTTAGTGAGCCTATTTGATAACACTGCATCTTAGGGATATCTTTCATGACCTCTAGATTAGAAAAAAAAATTGACAAGTCTTCCTTCTATGCATAGATCAACCGAAGCATACATACAAAAATTGCAAACAAAAGAAAAAGATTACGAAGTTTTGGTCGGATGCTTGCACGAGATAGAGGTCTCAATTTCATGCCTAGCGGTCATGAAATTGAAAAGAGAAAGTAATCAACAAGTCATATGATCATGTTCTCGTAATAATAAAATCCAAATTCAACAATCACACCTTCACAAAAGAGTCCCAGTCAATCTGATGCAAATAGATCTGCTGGACAACAAGTTTAAGAAGTGATTTTGTGTTTCAAAGGGTAGTGAAAACAAAATGCTAGTTAGGTAGCCAACAAATGGTGACTCATCGGGTGAAGCAATTATCTCTGATATGATAAGATTTCATCTAAGGAAGAAAATGATAAGACTTAAAGAATGATTTAGGCTTCCTGAAATAAATTCGCTTTGAAACCATATAATATTAAGATAATCTCAGTGTTATAACCATAAAATAAAATATGCTTTGCAGAAGACTATAAACTGAAGAATGTCTCAATCAAATAGACACAATGTTTTATGAAAAGGACCTCAATACCGTTGACAGAGCCACTGCTTCTAGCAGGTGTCCATAGCCTCGACAAGGATCTCATTTAACACACTCAAATGCTTTGATCCCATCCAATAGTTGTATCCACATGATGTATACTTCCATTAAAGTTAACTTATAAGCATATACCTACTACCTCTAGACCCGACATTGCTTCCTTGCTAGCAGGCCTGATCAGTACCCCGACAAAGTTGTATTGGTATCATGTGTGCATTTTCCCATTGCCAGCAGGCTTGTTCAATACCCTGACAGATTTACACACATTTCCCACACTTAAGTTCTTCCAAGCCTCTTATGCCACTTTTAAATAATAATACAATTAGAGATTTATTGATGGCAAAGAGAGTGGGGTGATACTGAAGGTTAATTACAAGA
>JASDQU010095029.1:0-15794 GCA_032191745.1 Picea mariana | reverse complement strand
TATCATGTATGAGTGAAACTCTGCCACTTACTAGGAATGAGTGCAACTGTCAATGCACCTTTGCAATGATTTTAAGAATGATCTTTATCTAAGTCATGTATCTCACCACCCATAAATTCGAAATCTAGCCAATGTCTTGACACATTCTCCACACACTTCCCATTGTCTTCTCGATTATTTGGATCTTTTAGACCCAAACACTACACCAAGAATATAATTTTGTGGTGTGCTTTAGTGTTAGAAAAAAGGTTGCAGTCCAATTTTTATTTAAAGGTACAACTCTCATTGGGTATTTATGGGTATGTAACCTTTCTATATCCATACTTTTCCATATCAAACCATGTCCTGGTCTCATACATGACTAGATTTCCTGGCATCCATTCTTATAACAAGTTCTTATCTTTTATTTCTTTGGTTATTACCTCATAACCAAATTAACATGACATGTTATTATGTCACTGTGTGCATTCAAAAGCTAAGAATATTTGATAACTATAACATGCCTCTTGCCTTTACCACACCTAGTGGTATCTTATTCATGTTAATGCATTTAAATAATACCATACTTTGTATCATAAAATTCTATCTGGGGAAATTCTCACCTAAATTCCCCTTCGACAATTATGAAACATAATTTCCAAAGAAATGCTTACCTGCATAGCTGCCATCAAATAAATTTTATGTTACCTGATTAGTTGATGACAGTAGAAGATCTCATGCCTCTTTATCAGTCTTATAATCAACATTATAGCTTTTTGTTGCTTCCTTCCATATGCAACAACACTTGAAAACATGCGATAATTCTCCCTTTCCGTGTATGGATGACCAACAAGCCATAAAATAATTGCTACTATATTCATCACAACAACCTCTTTCTCCCTATATAACTTTTCTTTTTTGATCTCAGAAGTCTTCAATTCTTCTCGGATTCCTGAATCTTCTTGTTCTCTCATTGTAATCACTGTACATGCTTATTTATGGCCTTATCACTTTCGAGCTAAATCACTCTTGGGTACCTTTTCATTTCCATCCAAATACTAATGCTAATATTAATCTTCCTCATTCATTTATTTCCTAGATCCAACTAATCCAACTCATACTTGGACGAATTACAATTCCAAACATGTTGTCTTATAGACTTTGGGTCTTCAACACTCAGTTACTTTTCAGACGGAACTACTTCAACCCATTCCTGATGGAATACTTTAGTATTTGAGTTTTCTTGTACTCTTCTCTTCTCTTTGCCAGCTGGCCTCAAACTTGACTTGCATAGCCAATCTCTAGCATATTTTAAGGATGCACATATGCCTCCTTCGCTAGCTGCATAGAATTAATTAAAAGTAGTTAATACTACTTTTAATTTACCATCATAATTTCAAGTGATACTTCCACCCCCTAGGAATGTCACTCATGGCTCTATGCCACTTGATATGGATTATTGTCAGGCACCATCTCCTTTTTCATTCAAAACCATGCGTAGAACCATTTTCTTCTTCATGGTYCCTTATTGATTTCTCTTTAGAAATGCATTTCACTTTTAAGTTATTCTCAACTTGATATCTCCATGCTATTGTGGAAATACCTTCAACACCTTTGGAATGCATCAACAATCCTCTTCTATTCTTGCTGACCCTCCTGGAGTGTTGTCATGCATTCCTATTAGATTTTTATCTACCACATGATCTCTTCTTCCATTATCTTATGATGTTCAAGGACTTGACTCCATCTAGGAATATTTCCTTGTCTACTTTTCATACTTGCAACCACATATTATGATGATATTAATTTTTAGCATTCCCCTATTACTTGGATCCCTGTGATCCAACTCCTACATGACCCAATTATATTTCTAGTCATCTTCTCGGAGTAACCTTGGATATTTAACACCAATTTATCTCTTGGATCAATTGATTTAGCCTTTTCTTGACTGATTATATTAACACTTGTATTTTATTGAAGAGTTATTACTTTCTTCTATATTGACCCATCTAGTTTCAATCTGACATGCATAATCAACTTCTATCATGTCATAATGATGCCCTTCATACCATGCTTCCACTGTGCACTTTGATAGAAATAATGGGGGTGCTATCTCCAAACTGTAGAGATGATCTTTGGAGATGTTGTCACTCACTCCATGTATACACTACGTCTTTCTTTATCATAAAAATAACATCTTGATATATCAATCTATATAGATTAGGTCTTCGCACTATGTACTTTATTTTAACATTTTTCAGTCTAGACCTTTGATCCTCTTGTGGAATATTCTCAGCATAACATTATGTCCTCAAGCTCCTTTGTTCCTTCTTGATATCAGGTCCAAACTCTTTCATATTCCATAAAACCTTCTCTATTCCCATGCTTTGCATCTCCATATGAACCTATGGTTCATGCGTTATCATGTATTGCAAATGGATTTCATCACCTATCATTCACATTTGATGTGAAAATATTGTCACCTGGAATGTCTTCCCCGAACAAGAATTTCATTAGGGTTTTCCAAGCTGCTTATTGAACCCAACATTTGATCCAATAACTTCTTAACGATACCAAATGTAACATGAAGAACTGTTTATGTCCGTCTTTCTTCTATTTGTAGACATCTCTAGCACTTTTTTTTTAATGTAATAATTACATCCGAAAACATGCATACAACAAATTCTATTAGCTAGAACCATAATATACCATTTTGGTAATATATGCACAATTTTCCTTTTATGGTCGCCAACAATCTTATTTCTGACTTCCTTGCTGAATTCTTAGTCTTGAGCAGAAAGTTATGGACAATTGAAAATTGTCTTTTCTGTGACGTAATCTTTGTACATCCGTTCTCATTTCTCATAGCCAAATTGGATCTTGGACCCTTGCTGGATTATATCATAAGGTTCATCGGCCTTATTACTTATTTAGGTGCAGGTTTGAACAATCAAAACCCCACGGGCTCCCTTTCTAATCCCCTTTTCTACCTTAAAATCAAATAATTTATGGGCACTAGCCCTTTTATTTTACCCCCAATCACATGTGACCACGGGTTGTGACCAAGCGCTAACTGATAGATTCTTATCCAAAGATTCTGGACTTCGGGGCTCTGGAACTTCAGGTTTCGTAGGTTTCTCCTTCACCATCCATTATTTCCTCCTAGTGTCAAAGTGGCGAAGTCATGGAGGGTACTTCTTCAGAGCTTCGGGGATTCTGACTATAGCATCCATTATTTCCTCCGAACCCCAAAATAGCGAAGTTATCTGGAGCTTCATGCTTTCGACATTTTCCCTTCGTCTTATCATGTTTTCCCCAAATTTATGAACTCCCAAAGTCCCATTTGTATCCATGCACCAGGGGGGTGTTACATGGTAGAAAATAAGGAGTGGACATGTGGCCCTATCTAACAGGTGACATGTGTCATATACTAATTGTCACGAATGGTATTTGAGAAGCATGGAACATGATGACATGTGGAAAGCATCAAATGTGTGCAAGTCACCCTAGGTGACATCAACAAGACACGTCACTTTGTCATTCCAGGACTTTGGCACTTCGGGATTCGAAATATTTTGCACCCAATTACTTGATAACTCCCGAATGTCGAACTTATGAACAGTTGTTTCTCGAAGCCTCGGGCCTTCGGGGCTCTAGGAATTTGAAACTTTCTATACCAGAGCATGTCAAAATACCCTAAATCTTGACTGGAGAACTTTCGAACCGTTGCTCTATGGATATTTATTTCTTCGGTGCTTCGGAGCTTCACGCTTCAAAGAACTTCATAGCAAAAAAAAAAAAATCTCTCGAATGTTGAATTATCAATCTGGTCCATGTCACTCTAGGTGACCCCATCATGCTATGTCACTCCAACGCTTTGGGACTTCGAAGAATCACACATCATAGCACATCAAAAAACCCAAACTCTAAACTTTTCGAGTTCACGTAGTTATGCTGACAAACAATTAGGTGGTGACACGTGGCCCCACCGACGAGCGATGTGTGTTAGGCCAAAATTGGTACAAAAGACTTTTCAAAGGTACAAAACAAGATGATACGTGGTAGGTTTAGGGTAGTTCCACACCACCTTAGGTGACTTCATCCTGTCATGTCACATTGGCACTACGAAACTTTGGCACTTTGGGCTTTGGGAGATCCCACTCTAGCACACATTATAACTCTCGAATGCTGAATTTCTGAATAGTTGTTTCCCAGAGCTTCGGGACTTTGATACTTTGAGGCTCTGGGACTTTGGAGCTCCAGGCTTTGAAGGTTTTCTCTATTCAACTGCACCCAACCCCCGACCTGTCGAACATTGAAATTTTGAATAGGATGATTGGCAGACATGTGTCTCTAATAATGGATGGTCTAGATTGGTTCTGGACTTTGGGACTTCGGAAAAAAATCCACTTCGCGCAGTCTCAAATGGACTTCCCGAAATTGTTGAACTGCCAAACCACTTGGTAAATCCAATGGTCTTCCTTCTCCCAACTGATCTACGACGTAGATTCATTCTGAGATTTTGGAGCTTTGGGGATTTTGCCTCTTTTATGACAAAGAACTTAAAACAATTGGAGTGGAGAAGTCTCGAAGGACTTCGGCGCTTAACCACCATGCTCCTTTTTCTAGATCTAACGGTTGTGAATGGTATTCCTTCTCCTGAATAGATCCAACGACTGAAATTTAGTTTTGTGGACCATAACCATGGTTATTTTGGTTTCCTTCCTCTCCTGGCTTTCTTGAACCTCTAAACTTCCATAGATTCTGAACATAGTCAAGGTGTTCCCTCAACACCCTCCTAGAACTCATGAATACCATGAAATTTGAATTATGTCCATTTCGACAACAATTTATTCTGAAATTTTTCTTCAATTTCAACTTATATGGCCCATCCAGGCTTAGTGTTGAAAAATGGAGCTCTGATACTATTTTGTAACACCCCCGACCACCCAGGACAGTTCGTGCTACCTCATAGAACCACTCTTTCTAAGTTCTGATACTAATTTTGTGGCATACCCAGCAATAGACCTATTGGGTTATGCCCCACATAACTCTTGCGGAACATCATACATATAAATATCAACAGAATATTGTATTCTACGAATACACAAAATAATGCGGAATAATAATAAGCCTACACATACAACGTATACAAGCAATACTCTTCAATATAAAACATGTACAAATACACAACATGTAAATGAACATACAAATGTTACTTATATTTTTATATATGATCGCCAACTGCATCAATACCTTCCACAAACCTCCCATCCTTAGACCACACTGCTCATCACTCTCAGCAGTGGGTCACCCCCAAGCTGGGAGTAAAATCCACCCAGTTAAAGGGATTCCTAGGCTAGGCTGAGACAACAAGAAGTTTCACTGTTGACACAGGGGCAGACCCAGGGTTCAACGCTCAAGAGCGCACCAACAAAGCCCTAACTATTATCCCTTTCGACAACACCTGCGAAGTAGATGAAGTCTCACCCGAGGTAGAGGCAGGGGTGGTTGCAGAACTCAAGTGTCTACAACCTTAGATGGGACACGGATCTATGATTATATTTCTTATGGTGCACTTAGAATCAGTTATTTCCTAACATACATTCATTACTACACTTCGCACAAAGCACAGAGCACTGTAGTAATTACTCAGATCTAGCACTTAGCAATGATAACCAGGTTATACTCAATAGATTAATCACTTAGCATCTTATGCATCATATCCAACATGCATTCATATCTCATAAGAACAAAGCATCAATAGATCTATCTAAACATATCAGAGAACTTAGCAAGAGAAAGACAAACACATCAACATAGTACATAGACTTACCGTGGTTCACCCCCACCCTAGGGATACGTCCACAAAGTCTTCTTTATATTATCTTGGTCAAGTAGTTATAGCAGTAAGCCTCCAAGATCCTACCCTGCATAGGACAAGAGATCTGTGCATCTCACTAGATCCTCTTTCCCCGGGTAGATCCAAGTACTAAGCCTTCTCACACTCTAGCACTCGGCACTTATTACAGCACACATAAAGCTCTTACAGTCACACAGACTTCTGATCACATAGATCCAACTTATGCACTAAGCCATCAACTAGATAGGGCCTCCTTTATTACATGGCCTAGACCTCTATTTATACATATAAAAAGGCCTAAACAAGGGCCGACATCCCTTTCCCATTACAATATTCCAAAAAAACCCAAAAAGGTTCCACAAAAAGTGGTGAGATCCCGTGATCTCTACTTCGCTATGTGCTCCATCTTCGATAGAAAATCGAAGTACCAAATGGTCAACTATGACCAAGTATTCCTCAAAACTTGGTTGAGGGCCAATAGGCCCCCAACACTCACCTGTGACTCGTCCCGAGTCACTCTTCTCTGGGTAACTCTGCCTCAAAGGCCTTGAGCTTCACTCGATCTGCTTCGACCTATTGCTTTGCAACTGGTTCTTGCTCGACAAACTCCTGAATGAGTGTGTTAATAACTAGTCCTTCTAAGTTATGCTCTATTGTGTTCATGACCTATTCCAGGTCTATCCCTTGGCTCTCAATCTCTAAGAATAGTTGACATGCCCTATCCTACAAATATTGAAGTTGCTACGTCACTTCCATTACCTTTCTCTGGATCATATGAATCTGTTGCTGCACGACACGTTGTTTGTCAGACCTCTTCATTTTCTCTATGGTCGGTAGGGCCTTCAGTGATACCTATAACTTCTCAGCTTGGTACTTCGCCTCCTTTAGATGTGACTCCAATTTATGCAATTCAGGGTTCTCGGATAGGTTCTCATGTATCTGCACACTTATACTACTTAATTGCTTACATTCTTCAGTGAGTTCCTTAATCCTTTCTAATGTAATTTGGGCATTCACTTCTCGTTGGTCACATTCTTCTTGTGGAGTATTCAGTATAACTTGGAGCTCTAGTTCTACTACTCTTTGTTGCAGTTGCTAAATGACTTTAGCAAGCTTCATTAATTGGCATTCTATGGGTTCTTCTGCCTTCTGTTCTAAGCCAGTCATAGAGAGAAATGCCCTTTTGACAGCTTCTTCGATCTTGATTTGCTTCACGAGAATTTTCTCCTTCTCCTTTTGGATCTTTGCGCGTTGTTTATCAAACTTCTCTTGGATGGTCTCCTTCTCTCGCTATGCAGCTTGGAACTACTCTATGATTTCCTTGTGTGCATACTTTAGGGCCTACGCTATTACTTCTTCTGCTTTTCGAAGGTGTACTTCGACTAGGTCGACAATCCTGAGAAGTTGAACTGACTCGTCTCCTACTTCGGTTGTTCCTTCTGGCATAGGCGCAGTGGAGACTGCATGGTTATACTAGAGGGCTCACTATACTCCTTGGAGATCGACTTCAATTCTTCCATACATCATCTGTTGCTTGGCCTCTTTATTTTCTATGATATCTTCTATAGCTTCATTCAAAGTCGTGAGAAGAAAGCTGAAGTCATCTAGACTGAGCATGGTCTTCATCTTGGTCATGGTCTCTTTGGCTTTCTTCTTAATGGAAGACTTTGAAGGTGATCCTTTTCTTTTCTTTAGAACTTCGACTTCATCTTTTGGCTGTTGTTCAACATCGTCTAGTTCTTCATCATTACCTTCTTCATCTGGTGTGACGGAAGTTTTCCTTACAGAGCGGCTATCCACATCTTGAACCTCTTCAATTTCCTTCCTCTCCTTTGTCTTGTTTGTCTTGTTTATCTTCTGCATCTTACTGGGCCCAGGCGTGTCCTGCACAGCTTTTGGGATACTGATATCTGAAATATCCGTTGGATCTACTACAACGAGGAGGTCTGTTGACCATTCCTTGGTGATCTCTTCAAGGTCTTCTTCTGTCAATTTATAATAGGACGGCAGTTGTTCCTGGTGCTCAACAACGTGTGGAGTTAGGTATATGAAGTGGCAATTCGCGCTGAACTTCATTAAGGGTCTGAATCTGTGGAGTGTGTTCAAAGTAATGTGAGGTGTGTCTTATATCGCAGTCTTCAACTGGATGTAGTATCTGTGAAAGAGGGTATTTGACTGCCATTGCATGTTCATATAATGGTCAAGTAATAGGTCATAACTTTCTTTTGAGTCATTCAGGCCATTAGCGGAACGGGTATATCATCATCTAACGGCTATATAACTTTGACATGGCAAAGTGCCATATGTCATTGTTCTGCTATCTCGGTGAAGCTCAAATTCTGCATGTTTTCCTTCTGCAGGGTTTCTTCTAGAATGTTCTGTAATTTCTCCAACTTCTCTTTCTTCTTCATGAGTTTTCTAGCCTTCTTCCTAGTGATCTTCGTCTCATTCACCCTTTTTCATTCTGATTATTTTCTTCTCTTGGCATGGTAACTTTGCAGTGCTGAGATTCTCTCTTCAGATCCACGGGTATTACTTTTGCAACATATTTTTCGATCCTCTGTAGTTCTTCTAGCATTCTTTCAACTTAGTCATCCACGTTCCTGGGGTCAAAAACCCTTGATCTGTTCTCCCATTCTTCAATCAACTGCATGATCCTTCTAGTCATGAAGTCTCTTAACTCTTGTTTCTATTGTTCTAGGTCCTTTTCTGCTACCTATTTTCTAGCTTGATATTTCTCAATCCAAGGTTTACCAAGCAGCATAGTAAACGGGGCGATGTCCTCCACGAACTTAACAATCTCAAAATCTTCTTCTGTCGAATCTCCATGAGCATTCATAGATATCTCAGTGAGATTTCCACATAGGTTTACCATCTTTCCTCTGAATAACCCTATTCCTCCTAATGAAGGGGTCATGTTAGGTCTTCCTATAGCTTTCCAGGTTCCTTCTGTCATAATGTTCACCTGTGTTTCTTCATCCAAAACACAGTCAATGTCAAAGTCTCCTATTCTCACTTCGATCTGTTCTTTCTTCTTGAAGATCTCTGATAGCCTAACATGTCAGTGGTCATTCAAGGTATCTCTCATCTGTAGCAATATCTTTTCTAATTCTTTCTAGGTTTCTGCTATAATCTTGGTCTCTTGATCTCTTGCTTGCTCTATATTCATCTTTTCAATCCTAGCAATCATTTTAGGGCAATCCAGTACTTCATGGTCCATAGCCTTACAACAAAGACAACTGGGTCTTCACCCAGGTAATTCCTTAGCAATATGGTCGGGCCTTCTGCAATTGTAACAAAGAGTTAATCCTCTCTTTCTCTTCAATGATCCCCACTTTTGCATGTACTATGTGCTAGGATCATAACGGTTAGCCTGCAAAAATTTCTTTCTAGGATCCTGCATCCATTGGTTAGTCCCAAAATTCTTTCCATGCATAGGTTTAACATATCTATCACTATACATATCAGATCTATTCATATCAAACTTTCTTTCATCTATTAATTCCCTAGTTTTGAATCTAGGACAAAATCTATCAAACATACCTAGATCCATGCTTTAGAAGCAAAAAATTTTCACTTATCTTACTTCTACAGAGCACAAAACTTCCATATCTAAGAATTTTAACTATTCTTACCTTTATCAAAGCATAGAGCTTACAGATCTTACCTTTTTCTTGTAGATATAACCTCTTTCTTCACAGATATGACTTCTTTTTCTTCAGATCTGACCTCTCTTCTTCAGATCTGACCTTTCTTTCTTGTCACAAATCTGTACAGGTCAAAAAGAACACTGTGCACTAGGGCAACGGATCTACACACAGAGCTTAATTCACACAAATCTTCTTCTTCTTCAGTTCTCAACAATCACAGTTCAAGGTCCCGGCAACGGAACCATTTGTTGGCACAGGGGAAGACCCATGTTTCAATGCTTAAGAGAGTACCAACAAATCCCTAACTACCGGCCCTTTCGGCAACACCTACGAAGCAGATGAAGTCTCACCCGAGGTAGAGGGAGGGGTGGTTGTAGGAATCAGGTGTCTGCAACCTTAGCTGGGACACATATCTGTGATTATCTTTCTTACAACGCATTTAGCATCAGTTATTTCCAAACATACATTCATTAATACACTTCACAGAAAGAACAGAGCACCGCAGTAATTACTCAGATCTAGCACTTAGCAATGATAACTAGGTTATACTCAATATATTAAGCACTTAGCATCTTATGTATCATATCTAGCATGCATTCATACCTCATAAGAACAAAGTATCAATAGATCTATCTAAACATATCAGATCACTTAACAAGATAAAGACAAACACATCAACACAGTACACAGACTTACCATGGTTCACCCCCACCCTGGGGCTACATCCATAGAATCTTCTTTATATTATCTTGGTCAAGCAGTTACAACACTAAGCCTCCAAGACCCTACCCCACATAGGACAAGAGATCTACACAGCTCGCTAGATCCTCTTTCCTTGGGTAGATCCAAGCACTAATCCTTCTCACACTCTGGCACTCATCACTTATTACAGCACGCACAGAGCTCTTACAATCACACAAACTTCTGATCACATAGATCCAACTTATGCACTAAGCCATCGACTAGACAGGGCCTCCTTTCTTACATGGCCTAGACCTCTATTTATACATAGAAAAATTCCTAAATAAGGGTCGACATCCCTTTCCCATTACAATATTCCCAAAAAACCCAAAAAGGTTCAAAAAAAAGTGGCGAGATCCTGTGATCTCCGCTTCGCTATGTGCTTCGTCTTCGATAAGCAGTTGAAGTACCAAACGGTCAACTATGACCAAGTATTCCTCAAAACTTTGTCGAGGGCCAACATGCATAGTCAACAGGAAGGATTCATATAAGGATCCAACCCACACTAACAACCTACAACCTCTCATCCCCCACATGCCTGTCCCACCATAGAAACTATTCCCCTTCTCTGCTCAACAGTCCTTCGGCTGCCCCACTTCCCTTCCTAGCATTCAACAATAGGTCGGATAGGAATTCTCATAGCACTATAGCTGCAGTTAATCTCCCTCTTGGAAAAATCACTTCCCCAACAACATATCTCACCTTGAGAGAGTTTCTCACAAGCTTGACAACCCACTTCTTATTTCCCAGCAAACTCTCTTACCTGTAGAGAGTTTCTCATGGGCCTGGAAACCTTCTTCTTCAATCAACGGGCCTAACAACCCACATCTTCACTCCCACTCCTAGTCAACCAGCAACATGATAAGGTGAAGGAAGCAACCAAAAATGGTTAAGGACACAAAATATGGTAGTCATCCATGCTCAGCCAAGGAACTGCTGTAACAGCCCTAGTAGAATATATGTTTAGGAATTATTAAGTAAAAATTAATTAGGGGATTAATTGTCTTAACATGGTTTTAACTAAACAAAGATTGGAATAATAATACTAATTAAATATTAATTAATTAATTAATTGTTATAATTTTGATTAATTAATTAATTAAATTAATTACCTATCACATTGAATGAACAGGGTAATAAATTTTAAAAAAAGATTAATAAATTATATTGTTTAAATTAAAAAGGTTACGTATACGGAAGGGATAAGGGGCATTAATAAACGGATAGGAAACATTAATAAATTGGATAAGGGGCATTAACTATGTGGATAAGGGAATGAATGCAGGGATAAGGAAATAAATGAGGAGAAAGGGCGGTGAAGGGAGCATATGAGGGGAGGAGGTTTACGAAGGCAGGATTATCATTCTACGGGGGAATTTTATTTTGGGAGGGTTCTCTTGTATTTGCAAAGGAGTTGAGTTCTGTATTCGGGAAGGATTAGTACAGGGGGCGCCAGTTTTCTGGGGGTTTTGGGCACGGGGGCTAGGATATCCATATGGTATCCTGGAGCTAGGTAGTTTTCCTAGTTGGCATGGTGGAAACTCGGTTTTGGGCAGAGTTGGTCCGTGGATTCAAGCTGGGCAAGGTAGCAACAGGAAGGTCAACAAGACAAGTGGAAAATGGAGGGTTAGCATCAGACCCAGGTATTTTAAATTACGTATTTGTTTATCCTGCTATGAATTTTGTTATTCGTTGATCAATTTATATGTGTATGTGTTGAATTTATAAGAGATTACCGAGTTTCATAAATCAAGTAAAAGTTATTGTTTTGTTTGATTAATTATTTGACGTTAAATTAATATGGCCACTACAAATGGTATTAGAGCTCCCCGTTCATAATCTGGAGCCTTAAGGGCCAAGTTCCCAGCTCCAACTCCAGCTACGCCTAACCTGCAAACCAAACACAAAAATTTTAACACAAATATAAAAATAAATGCAATACGAATTGAAAATGTAAAAAAAAATTTACCAAAGTAAAAAAAGTGAAATATGAATACAACTAGGGTTGTTACAGTGAGTACCTGTAGTTCATTACTGAGTGTTAAAAAAAAAATAGCTTAAAAGTACAAAAGCTAAAATCAATGGAATTACAGTAAACTCGAGGTTTACTGGACCACACTTTTTACAACTTTCAGCGACGTGATGAATAACTTAGATCATAGGGGCCCACATATTTCAAAATTCATCCACTAATTAAAACCAAAGACCTAAAGCTTAGATTTACAATTGCTTATCATTGGAAGTAAACACATTCACTTCCCCACGATGAATCCATAAGCAATTGTTCACCAAGAAAATAAAATTGTATTCTTCATCCATACATATATCAAAAACCAGCGACTTAAACAAAGGAAAATACATTTTTCACTGTAATCCTTAAGCAGTTTGTGAAATCTAATCTATGATAAGAAAGAACAAATAAGAAACCCCTTCCATTTTAGTCCTAATGCAGAGGAACTAACCAATATCATATTTGAAAGATTAGACAAATGAAGAATCTTCCATTATGGAAAATATATTTTCCATTCTATTCTTAGTACAGCAAAGACTATCCAATAACATATTACAAATGCCAATAGCTACGACGAACTGTACCCAAAGTGAAATGAACAAATGAAAACACGGTCATCAAACAACAAAAACTACTGCCGAATTTGCAATTCGATACTTTACTGTCATTGCAGAAGCTCATACTTTTGAACACCTTACAGATGCCCTCCATTTAGTAAGTACAGGACATAATGAAACCCCAAATTGTGACCAGGTTTTTTCTCAAGAAAAGACAACCAACGACTCGAGCCCTAGTAGTCACGCAGACATTCAAGAAAAAAAGGAAAAAAATAAAGTTCAGACAAGAAACTATGAAAAAAAATAGAAAAACTGCTCTTAGTCGAGTTTCCAGAGAAACCAAAGCCCTATTCTACCAGTAGATCCTCCAAAGGAAAAAGGTAGTATGTAGTGTTGTGTGTGGAAAATAGATCTAACTCCATAGGAATCGAACCAGTGCCCACCGGCAACAAAAACCATTCAACAACCTAAATGACTCTTCGAGGTGAAAGAAACACGAGACCGAACCAAAAATAACACCGTAGAGTAGAATTTCGACATTAAAATTTTTAAAAATGAAAGATTAGAAAATAAAAATATATATTGAAGTTGGAAAGAATTAAATATACTAACCGCAGATCTTTACAGGTGCCTCGAGCTCCAGTAAATTCGGCTGGCAGTCAAATATTTCTTTTGAAGCTTGATAGAGCTGTCGTACCTCGGCCTCCGTCACCTGCGCTTGCCTTATTGTTCTGGCACTTTTTGCATCCAACATCCGCCTTATTATATCATCCAACGCATTTACATCCATCGACATATCTCCTCAACGTTGAAAACCTCACTTTCCCCCCGACACATACGTAGTTCACACCCCACCCCCAGCTCGAAATGTTTGACGGATTATTAAATCAAGTCTCGAGATCGAGTCCTTCCTAGAACCATAATTTCACAAGCACCCGAGCCATTTCACCTTTAAAGGGCCCATAATAAGTTAGAAATTTTCTCGATTTCCCCACAGAATTAGAGTTTCAAGAACTGGCGTGTTCAGAATAGAGCTGGGCATCAGAAAGGACATCTACTACATATCTGTCACGGAGTTCTAGAAATTGGTGTACGAATCTGGGCTCGTACTGCTGCACTCCCATTGATGTCAGGATCGTTTTCACTATCTTGGCATCCATGGGCAGCTCTTCTGCATTCCCCATTTTCAAACTTTCATTCATACGCCACAAGCCTGCATCTTGAGTGATATCCTCGTCCAGCGCCGGTCCAAGTGTTGCATTAACTATGGACTCCAAGTTGGGACAAGTCTCGTTGTAAAATGTCCAGGAGAGCCCATCCACAGGCGTCGACAGATCGTCTGTATTTATATCAAATGTGTTAGTAGAGATTATCGCCACAGAAACAAATATAAAGACACACATAATGTCGTGTAAACCCATGTAGTTTTTCTTCATCGCATCCTTTTGCAACTATGCTTAGATTTGATACCTGTAATACATATTCACACAGAAATTTAATTGGAATAATTATGGCATTTGCAATACAATATTGCTAGTTTCAACATAAACCCTAAAGTTGATTTCAGTAAAACATAAACTAAATCTTACCAATGCCTTATCAAAGATGCAGGCTATTTAGACAAAGCTATATGAGAGTTGCTCTTATGGAAGGATTGGATTAGTATTTATGAAAAAAACCCAATATCAGTGGTCCAGATAAATATTAATTTCATCATGATTAAAACACAAAAAAAAGAAACACACAATGCAGGACATTTCGCCTGAGTTGAAATCAAGTGACCAGAAATACCATATACCTGAATAGATAAGCACTGAACCAAGAAAAAATATCATAGTAATCCCAATTGGATAAATCAAAAAAATTTCTTCAGCAATCGACTCAAATTCAAGGTCTCCAAGAACGCCGAAGGGTTCCGCCTGAGCTTCCACTGCTTGAAAACAAAGAAAAAAAATACGCCTTGCAGTGGCAGCACGAGTAGAAAAATCACGAGTTGATTGACTTCATCGCTAACAACCAGACCAACACCAGCGCCAATAGTAGAGGAAAGAGGCGAGAGTCCGCAAAGGAAAGAGGTGGAAGTGAGGGAGCGTTAGGGTTAAGGAAGAGCTTAGGCTTTTGGTACTGAGAGCCGGAGGTCGGGCACGTGGGCCTCATGCCAGAAGCCCGACCTTAAAGGCTTCCAGCGAATGCCACGGAGCACATTAAAATCTCGCCAAACTGAAAGTAAGTTTTTTTTTAGAATAATTATATTATTATATTTTTTTTATATATTAATATTTAGTTTAATAATTTATTTAAAAGTATTAATATGGCTTTTGAATAATTAAATTATCATTTTTTTTTATTAATTTTTAGTTTTAATAATTTATTTAAAGGTATTAATACACTTGTGTAAATTTAAATTATTTAAATAATAATAATAATATATAATTATGAGTTTTAATTTAAATAATTTAATAATATAGGGTAAAATGCCCATGGGTTTTGAACCCAAGACCACCCACCAAGCGAAGCACCTTAAAAAGAACACTAACACCAACGCGCCCTCATAAGTCTTTACAAATAAATTCTTTTACTTATTTAGATTAATGGTAACACTGTCGGGATAAGAGTAGTATTATTATTAGGAAGATACAGTATGAAGATTAAGACTAACTGGCTTATTACCTAACCTATTGATCTGGAGCCAGCTAACCGAGTTGAACAATAATTAGTGAATGCACCGGAAATCAAGGTAAAGGCTTATTTGGCGCCGTTGATCTTTGTTTCCCAAGTATAAACTCTGATTTTCCAAGCGTCAGGTTCACGAGACCGTACACCCAATTCATCGAGCCAAGCGCCAAGTCCCTCCACTCCATTCCACCAGTCAGGTCAACACTAAATCTTAATGTGGCATTCGACAATGCCAACACTACACGCCAAGGAAAAAATCATGATTCAAGCATCGAAGGATATTTAGTTATAAGAGAAAAGTTAAAAGGGCTTAGACT
>JASDQU010095026.1:0-12647 GCA_032191745.1 Picea mariana | reverse complement strand
AGGAATGGCAGAGTAACAATAATATAACCAGCATAATCTCCACAATAACACAGAAATGATATAAGAATAACAATAGAAATAACACTTTGATTCAGAAAACAATGTTCACAGGCCCCTTTGAGGGAGAAACCTCTAGTCGAGCAATGTGCTGTTACAATAATCTCCAAGCTAGGGTTTTCATACCCTGGACCCTTATTTATACTAAATATGTCTATCAAGAGAAGCATCTAGAGGAAGATCCTTCTAGAAGCGGAAGCTTCTATTAGGTATTCTTACATCCACCTTATTCCATTTTATTGAAAGGCCTTATTAATATTGACCTTTATTACATCTGAATATATTGATCTACCTATGTGAGGGTTAGGACCCTAACATAAGACAAATATTCTTTGTATGTTTCCTTTGTGGTGGCTCAAGCCCTCAGAACGCATGATGCATCACAATGAAATGTAACAATTTGACTATTTAATGATAGTGTTATGTAACTCATGAATAATGAAAGAACATAAGGTTCTTAGGTCCTATTTGAATCGTCTTAGAATTGATATTCATTAGATAGTCCTTGAAAAAAGACAAAAGACTTATGTAGTGGATATTTGGTCTTTGTGTGGGACATTTTATGCCATTAGCATTTTTTGTACAAAAATAATGGATCTTGGGGACTCAAACATGGTCAAGGAACGAGGAACAATGAATAAGGAACAAGGATAAAGGAACGAGGAACACGAAACAAGGAACAAGGAAAAACAATTGTACTAGGACTAGACACGCGCAACAGTGACCTGTGAATGGGGCCAACATTGAAATTTTTTCAAATTGTTTATGTATGCACTGAAATATTTCATGGATAGACTATTCACATTAATTAATGGTATGAGAGGGTTATGGGCTCAAATTTTACTCACACACCCACTTTCTTCCATCATCAATTCATCATGTAAACCATAAACCCTAATTTTCTTTCAAAGTACACAATTTGGTTGATGCAAGTTTTAAGTTTTCGTCAGTATTTCTTAATTTTTCTTTCAGGTTCTACATTAATGTATATACAATGTATATGTTTCATAGTTGTGATGAAAAATCCCTCTTTTTCGTTGATTTCTTAATCAACACCATAAAAATACTAGAGGCAGGCAATAATGACATGTGAATGGGGCCAACGTTGAAATTTTTTCAAATTGTTTTTGTATGCATTCAAATTTGACATGGATAGACTATTTAGATGCATTAACGATATGGGAGGGTTTATGGAATCAAATTTGAATCACACACCCACTTTCTTCCATCATCAATTCATCATGTAAACCATAAACCCTGATTTTCTTTCAAAGTACACAATTTCTAGTAGATATGTTAATGATTCCAAATTTCATATTCGTATTTGACTCAAGGTCCAACTAGCTTGCAAAGTATCAAATTTTAATTTCAAGTTTATAAACCAAATATGAAATAAATCCAATCATTATTTGATATCTTCGCAAGAGAGGCGAATGTAAATAATCTTACAACGAATTAGCTATACTATCGATGAAAAAAGTTTGTCAATAGTAAAGCTAATTCATCACAAGAATGTGTCTAATTTGAATGTTGTTACATGGTTTTCAAGGAGTGTAGGGATTATAATATGGTGCAATGTAGTTTAGTCTATATGAATAATCTCTATGCCAAACCTCAAAATGGATAGTACCATATATTTTTCATAAGACAAATATTCTTTGTATGTTTCCTTTGTGGTGGCTCAAGCCCTCAGTACACATGATGCATCACAATGAAATGTAACAATTTGATTATATAATGATAGTGTTATGTCACCCATGGTTAAGGAAATAACATACATTTCTTAGGTCCTATTTGAATCGTCTTAAAATTGAGATTCGTTACATAGTCCTTGAAAAAAGAAAAAATACTTATGTAGCGGATATTTGGTCTTTGTGTGGGACATTTTATGCCATTAGTATTTTTTTTACAAAAATAATGGATCTTGGGGACTAGACCATGGTCAAGGAACGAGGAAAAATGAACAAGGAACATGGATCAAGGAATGAGGAACACATATCAAGGAATAAGGAACATAATTTGTACTAGGAAAAGACACGGGCAACAATGACCTGTGAATGGGGCTAACGCTGAAATTTTTTCAAATTGTTTATGTATGCACTGAAATTTATCACGGATAGAATATTCACATGACTTAACTATATGGGAGGGTTTCTGGACTCAAATTTGACTCACACGTCCACTTTATTCCATCATCAATTCATCAAGTAAACCATAAACCCTGATTTTCTTTCAAAGTACACAATTTCTAGTAGATATGTTAATGATTCCAAATTTCACATTCGTATTTGAATCAAGGTCCAAATAGCTTGCAAATTAGAAAATTTTAATTTCAAGTTGATAATCCAAATATGAAACAAATCCAAGCATCATTTTATATTGTCGCAAAAGAGACAAATGTAAATAATCTTGCGACAAATTAGTTATACTATCGACGAAAAAAGTTTGTCGATAGTATAGCTAATTCGTCACAAGAATGTGTCTAATTTGAATGGTGTTACATGGTTTGAAAGGAGTGTAGGGCTTATAATATGGTGAAATGTAGTGTAGTCTATATGAACAATCTCTATGCCAAACCTCAAAATGGAAAGTACCATATCTTGTTCATAAGACAAATATTATTTGTATGTTTCCTTTGTGGTGGCTCAAGCCCTCAGTACGCATGATTCATCACAATGAAATGTAAAAATTTGACTATTGAATGATATTTTTATGTCACCCATGGTTAAGGAAAGAACATAAGGTTCTTAGGTCCTATTTGAATCTTATTAGAATTGAGATTCATTACATAGTTCTTGAAAAAACACAAAAGACTTATGTAGCAAATATTTGGTCTTTGTGTGGGACATTTTATGCCATTATTATTTTTTGTACAAAAATAATGGATCTTTGGGACTACACCATGGTTAAGGAATGAGGAATAATGAAAAATGAACAAGGAACAAGGAACAAGGAACGAGGAACAAGGAACAAGGAACAAGCAACAAAAATTGTACTAGGACTAGACACGAGCAACAATGACCTGTGAATGGGGCCAACGTTGACATCATCATCTTGGCATGGCGCAAAAAAGTATTCTTTATGGAGAAAAAAAGTACTTAGATGAAAGAAAAAAATAAAGGCATGACATAACTAATGAATCTTGTGCAATTTATCAAGTTCTTGTTTTTTTATGTTATTGCATGCCCTTGCAGTACTAGATGTGGGGACATGCGTCTCGAACAAATTTTAAAAGAATGGGGCTTAGAGGTCGTGAATATGTCTTTGAATGATGTTACATGGTTTTCAAGGAGTGTAGGGCTTATGTAGGGCTTATATGGTGAAATGTAGTGTAGTCTATAAGAACAATCTCTATGCCAAACCTCAAAATGGATAGTACTGTATCTTGTTCATAAGACAAATATTATTGGTATGTTTCCTTTGTAGTAGATCAAGCCCTCACACATGATGCATGACAATGAAATGTAACAATTTGACTATTGAATGATAGTGTTATCTCACATGCAAATTCTGAACTAACTTATAAGCTAGCAAATGAACTTTGACAAGCCCTTATGTCCCAAGCATCATTTGATTGGTAGGATCTTGATAGCTTTCAAGACTCTTATCTCTACAAAGAATGTTTTTCTAGGGGGAATATATGACACACATAACATGAATGAATAGTTAATTGAGAAATTTATTGTAGGTAAATTGTAATGATGAGACCCATAACACTACAACCCATATCTAACAAAGACTAGTTAGCATTCCCCAATGTTAATAATTCACAACACATGGGATGAGTAACTGCACATTCTATCATATATTTCACTTCCATTTTAGGGGGATCACCACACCTAATGGTGTCTTGTTGGTTTATTGTTATTCTTATGAAAAATTACTTAACCTACCCAACCCATCAACCAACCTAACCTACTTCATTAACTCACATAAGGTACTTACCCCAATAACTTACAAAATGTACCCCTTTGACCCACAACCTACATAAGCGGCCACTGGCCTACTTAATAAAAATAACTACCCCACCTAATACACAAACCTATCCCACCTAATCCACAAACCTATCCTACCTAACCCACTTAACCCTCTAAACCAACCTACCTAATCCACATAAAAAAATTAAAGGGCTTTAACAATTTGAACATTTCAACTCACCGAAAAGGGGGAAGAATATATGGCAAACATAACATGAATGAATAGTTAATTGAGCAAGTTCTTGTAGTTAAATTGTAATGATGAGATCCATAACACTACAACCCATATCTAACAAAGACTAGTTAGTAGTCCCCAACGTTAATAATTCACAACACATGGGATGAGTAATTGCACATTCTATCATATATTTCACTTCCATTTTAGGGGGTTCATCACACCTAATGGTTTCCTACAAGTTTATTGCTTTTATTAATAAAAATGACATAACCTACCTAACCCACCAACCAACCTAACCTACTCCTAACCTACACAATGTACCCCTTTGACCCACAACCTACATAACCGACCACTGACCTACTTAATAGACATACCTATCCCACCTAATCCAAAAAACTATCCCACCTAAGCCACAAACCTATCCCACCTAACCCACTTAACCCTCTAAACCAACCTACCTAATCCACATAAAAAAAATTAAATGGCTTTAACAATTTGAACATTTCAACTCACCGAAAAGGGGAAAGAATATATGACACACATAACATGAATGAATACTTAATTGAGCAAGTTCTTGTAGTTAAATTGTAATGAAGAGATCCATAACACTACAACCCATATCTAACAAAGACTAGTTAGCAGTCCCCAACATTAATAATTCACAACACATGGGACGAGTAACTTCACAATCTATCATATATTTCACTTTCATTTTAGGGGGTTCATCACACCTAATGGTGTCCTACTAGTTTATTGTTTTTCTTATTAAAAATGACTTAACCTACCTAACCCATCAACCAACCTAACCTACTCCTAACCAACATAAGGTACTTACCAAAAAATGCATTTAAAAATACCAAAAAATAAAATAAAAAGGGAATTAAATTGTCAGAAGAGGTGAATCAAATGATGACATAAAGGAACTATTACAATTCCCACTCAAATTTAATGCATAAGAAAACAATGAGTTTTCCCTCCATGGGATGTGACCCTATAAGTGCAACATGTTACTTAGAAGAGACTTGTCCTCACATTCTTTATTTGCTTATTTCCTAAGGATAGGAAACTAGGTTCTTTACACATCTCCTTTCAAAGCAGGTTTGTCCTCGAGCCACTTTATGGGAAACCAATATCTTTATATATCCATACTAAAATAAAGCTTATCCTTAAGCCACCTAAGACCCATATTTGTAGTTTTCCAATATTTTGTTCCAACAATTCCTCAAAACCCCTCGCATGATGTTGGGAGTAAATATGACATTCTAGTAAAACATTGAAAGGCCCTACTAAATCATTAATACTTTGTTTTTTTAAAGCCTTAAACATATCTATTATGTGATGAAGACGAAAACTGGGTGTCCTTCGAATCGTCAAACCTGTGGGTTATGGGACCATATAATCGATTGTAACAATCCTTGTAGAAACCTCAAATTCATTCAAAAGTACCATGGTGTCATTTTCAATCTCCTTTGCACAAATATGTGCTCCCCAAGCGTCAATCCTCTACTCATATGTTCCATAAATTCAAACCTCGGTCTAAATTTATGAATGACCACAATTTATGACTACACGGTAATCCAAAAGGTTCTTAACTATCCACCGTAGGTTTATTTTGTTGATGGACGATCCACATCATTTCGGGGGGGCTGAATCTTGACTCAGATCTCAAGACATGGGACCCCAAAAATCCACCTTATAGTGAAGCATGCATTTCTAATCCCGCACATGTTCTTATTTCAAGAGATTGACTTAAGCTAATTCCCTCATCGTTTTTCATGCAAGAGGTATATCGTTGTCAATCCATTATGTGATCAGCAGTTTATCATTCACCGTACTAGAATATGATCATTTCAAAGTATCCCGAAGTTGCAACTATGATAGATGGCCTATGTCTCACATTTACATCCAAAAACAATTACGCACACAATCACGCATGAAATAAAATGTACCATAATACATAATTACAAAAATTCATTATCTATTTGAGCTCAAACTACACTATGGCCTCGACGGTCCTGATTGCCTCTCGGCTAACCTACATACTTTCCTTGCCTAGTATTACATTATTTAGGGGCCTCCCCAAGGCCACATATCCTCATATCCTCAAGGCCACATCTGCCTTTGGAAGGTTCAAATTTCAAATTTTGACTTGGGGGGGTTGATTCTCCTGCATTAGACTGTCGGGGTACAAAAATATTCATGATCTCCTGATCATGTGTTGTCATTTTTGCATCCCGTTCATCTACTTTCTCTTCATGTATCACTTAGCTTTCCCTTATGCTCAGGAGTGATATGTAACGAAGCCTCCACTTTCATAATCATCATTGTCGTTGTCATTGTTGTCATCATCATCATCATCATTGTCATTATTGTCATAGTCATCATCATCATCGTCATCCTTTTCATCATCATCATTGTGGTTGTCATCGCCATTTTTATCACCATAATCAACATTGTCATTGTCCTCCTCATCCTCCACATCATCATTGTCGTCATCATCATCGTCGTCTTATATGGATCAATTTATAGGGATTATGAGATAAGGGTTATGTCAATAAAGGGTGTCATAAATCTATGGTAAAATCATTTTATAATATCTATGATAAAATCATTTTATAACATATGGTAAAATGTAATGGTAAAAGGGAATAATTTTCATTTTATAAAATTCCAATAAATTTAATTCAATAATCAAATTAATTTAATTCAATTTATAAATTTAATTTAATAATATATATATTATATTATTATATAATATATAATAAGAAATAAGAAATAACAAAAAAAATAACAAAATATAACAATAAATAACAAAAAAAAAATGTAACAAAACCAAAATAGAGAGACAAATTCATGCTCACTCACTTTTTTTGAAGATATCCACACGTGCTCACTCGAGAATGCATCATGGAGACAAGAACCCACCACCGAGGAGGCCCTATCTGACCACAGTGCAAGACATTACTGCAACAAGGAGAAAGGACGACCATCATTCCCACACGAGCCCACCATCGAGGAGGCCCTATCCAGCCATAGCCCGAGCGATTACTGCGACAAGGAGATAGGTTTCCCACCATCATTCCCACATGAGCCCACCATCGAGGAGGCCCTATCCGGCCATAGCAAAAGGGATTACTAGTGATAACCTCTGCGAGAACATGAGCCCACCAACAATGCTACTTGCAAACTCGGTGAGAACCTCTACATTTTAATTTTTCTAGGGTAATTTTATATGTCAAAATGGTTTGTTTATGCGAGAGCGATTCTTTGGATGTGATTTTGGGGTTCTAATATAGGATGGGGATTGTGATTTAGGGCCCATGGAAATTCCAACTACATGGGAAGTCATATCTCCTCCTTCGTCCATGTCATCTTTCCTATATAAATGAGGCATGCTTTCTTGCAAAACAGTTGGAGGAACTATGTCCAGAAGCTTGAGACTCTGAAAAACAAAAGTCCTATCCAGAACTTCATTTTTCCATTGTTGACATTGTCTTCCATTATGTTACTAGTTTACCAAGTAACTCAAAGAAAAATATATGTTCTCGACACTTTAATTAAATTCTAGACTCCTTTCTTATTCCAATAGCATCATTCTGTGAAAAATGATCAATCCCATATACAAATTGTAATAATTTTAATGTTTCATGTAGCATTGCTAGGTACTGAAGCATTGTATCATATAATGTATGAATAAGTGCCTTTGCTTCAAAAATCCCTATGAAACTTATGCACCTCTCAATAGCTACTTCAAGTAAGGAAGTCACTTGTGGAATAAATTCTTCCATCCTCCTTACTGTCTCACTAAGCTAAACTCCTTGAACACCCACACCACGAGGAAAAACTCCTCTCAAGTTTAGAGAAACAATCTCAGCCAAAAGAATTACATGTTCCAATTCACCTACCTATGTATATAACTCTCATATGGTAAAGAAAAATCCCTTAGAGTATTTTCCAAAACTGTTATATCAACAACTGCAAACAAGTGATTAATATTTCTAGCAAAAGCTCCAGTCATATTATGCAATTCAATTAATGTCTCAATACTTTTAGCCTTAACTCCAATACTTCTTAAGGTCTCTCCAAGTGATAAATGCGATAATACTCCTATCAAAGTCCTTATTCCAATAGAGGCTTCCCCAAGTGTACCATCAATATTAGAAACAAAACTCGCACATATCATTGACATTGTCTCAATCAACAAATTTGGTACTACCAATTTTTACTCCTCTAGAAATGAAATCATGCACCATTTCTATTCTTTCTCAGCTCATGAAGAACCTCATCATAAAAATGAGATAACTAGATTAAAAACTAAGTATAGTTTTCATTACTCATGGAACAAATAGTCGTTGTTTGTATTTTCACATTTGCAAACTATGAAACTTCGCCAAAAACAAACAAGCAATGTCTCATATTAGCTAAGGTTTCTACAGCCCGAAAAAAGGTCTTCATTTCACTCAGGCAGAGAACTCACCACTTTTAATCACCAAATTATTATTTTGAAATGTTTTCATCAAGAAGGGTACTAACCCTGGTTACTACTACTTCAGAAACCCTCACTGAATTGCAATATTGACATTTGTAATTCTTCATTGATATACATGGTTCTCTTATTACATATATAGTGTTGGGTNAAAAATGAGATAACTAGATTAAAAACTAAGTATAGTTGTCATTACTCATGGAACAAATAGTCGTTGTTTGTATTTTCACATTTGCAAACTATGAAACTTCGCCAAAAACAAACAAGCAATGTCTCATATTAGCTAAGGTTTCTACAGCCCGAAAAAGGTATTCATTTCACTCAGGTAGAGAGATCACCACTTTTAATCACCAAATTATTATTTTTAAATGTTTTCATCAAGAAGGGTACTAACCCTGGTTACTACTACTTCAGAAACCCTCACTGAATTGCAATATTGACATTTGTAATTCTTCATTGATATACATGGTTCTCTTATTACATATATAGTGTTGGGTCAAATATCTACTACTTATTTTTCTATGACACCAACATGTTATGGCAGCAACGTGTCAATCCCACCAAATATGGATATTTGTGACACATGAATTGAATACATATGGTTTATGTAGGTGTTAATCTCTTAGGGCACAAAATAAACCACATAAGTTGTAAGATGGGCCTTGAAATTCTACTATATAGTGGTCCATCAAAATCACTAGGGTTTATTTCCCTTAGATCACTAGCCTATGAAATGTACCCTAGGACCAATGAACTCTTATACTTTATCATATGATATGAGGTTATAAACACAATATGTCTTTTATATGGGTTTGAGTAGTCAACTGTTGTTGAAGTTTTACTTATACAACTAACAATTATGATTCTTCTTTATTATTATAATCATTTTTATACAACTAGCAACTATAATTATGATCTTTCCAGCTCGCCCTTCCTTGCATTCTAGAAACCCCAATTTTTTTCCCACATGAGTTTTGTTGCTGACTCTTGCCATGCCTTCAGGTGCCTATCTTTTCAATTCGCCTTTGTGTGCAATAACGAAATCCCATGTTTGTGTTGGCTTTGGGAAACCCCAAGTTTCTTCACCTCCACCTTATCCTCTTAATATCCACCTTATCCTCCATGTCGACCACCTCGACCTCTTATTCTTTCACCATATCCACCTCTTCTTATATAGTCACCAACCCCTCTTCACTTTATGTGCACTCTCAAGTTCCTTTCCCCCTTTGATGAGAACACCTTGTGTGGCACCTACTCCAGTACCCACCATGACTGCAGTGGGTGTTGCAAGGCCCAAAGCACAGGGACAAGCTATAACCATGACATATATGCCAAACTAAAGAGAAAGGTCAAACTCATCCATGGAAGAAGGGATCCAAGACTTGGGGTATGAATCAATCTTGCCTGCTACAAACCATGCTATCCAGGTAGTAAAGGAGATCACAATAACCTAAAAAACAGTGAACAAAGGTAACCATGCTTAGTTTCAAAAGCAAAATTCCACATGAGCTAGGTTTATCCAAACTGCCAAAGGCTCATTTTTTACTTAATTGTGGAAGAATAGGAACTTTGAAATCTAAGGACAGATGACTCATCTGTGGAAGAAAGAACTAAAGAAAATAAGGCAATGTTTTTTTAGTTTCTTGTGTGTATGANAAAGAAAATAAGGCAATGTTTTTTTAGTTTCCTGTGTGTATGAAAGAATTAAAGAAAATAATGCATGTGAGGTAAAAATGACACTAAAGAAAGTGTGTTGAAGTAAGCAAGTGCATTTCATATGCACCAAAACTTATAGATAGTTTCAGTTCACATATTTTGAAAGACTATACATGTGGGGGTTTGAAGCCCCATTCTTATTTATCAGGGCTTCTTAGGTCTCTTCCACCCCCTTCATTGAACATGGGTGCATCATTTCTTATGTACTTAGTTTAGTCACAGTTGGGATGTACTTCAAATTTTAACACCCATATATATGTATATGAGACTGATTATGTCATATTAATATATTATGGTCATGGTTTCTTGCACGATGTTGTATTCAAGACTTCTTCATTGTCTCACTATTTATATCATGAGTTATCTCAACGAGTATGGGTATGCCTACCTTGTCCCATTGAGATCATGTAGCTCACCACCTTGTGACCCTTTTGTTGACAAGTAATTTTGTGTGGCCTCTTTGATGGTTTCGCCTCTATTTTTTTCTTGTGGCATTTTTATCTATGACATGGATATGGATATTTATTTTGCACCTCTATTTTTTTCCTAGCAGTACTATACAGATAGTAATCTATCAAGAAATTATTTCTTTGCTTAAAACCTCTTCCTCCTTCCCATAACTAGTTTTTGTCGAAGTTGAAATTCTTACATTTCATTTTCCTCTTGCATGGTTTAAAGAGTCAAGTCAAAACACCATCACTTTCATGACCACTCCTTTGAGCAACAACAACCTAAAATCAAGTGCTAATTAAAATTTATCTACAAACTTTTCTAGGGCTATTAAAACACATACTAGCTTAGGTGTAGAGCTTTGAAATAGGATTATGAGAATAAATTTCCAAATATGCTAAACAAACATAAAGCCTTGGGTTAGGGAGTGAAATCCAGTTGCTATATCACTAACTTTGGGAATCCCTTCTAACACAAGGGTCAATCATGAGGTCGCATTGGGGCCCTCAGAGTAATCAACCCTGCTTTGTTGGTCTTGGTGTCAACTGTCGATTTCCCCCCCTCTGCTTTGGTATAGTAGGTGGTACCATAGAGTCCATAATATTTTAGACTTCCTACACAAGGTGATAACACAGAGAAGGTGGTGTTGTACCTAGGATCGACGTTGGCTAGACTCACTCAGACTCTTTGGAGGGTTTCCCACTAGTCAGTGATGTAACTTGCACCAGGTTGTTAGTTTGTTAAGCAGGTTTTCAACATAAATTTCCCACCCACTGAAACTCATCCCCTTTGCGCATCGATTCTGCGATGTTGGATTCCATCACCAAGTAGCACTTCTTTGTGAGAAGGTTTGTTTGCATGCTTGACTCCTAGATTAATTAGCGTGTGTTGTTTTTTCTCCTTAGTTGGCCTTAGGATTGAGTTTGTGTCTAATGGCATCAATTCCAGTCTAATTCCTCATTTGATCAATACAAAATATGGATATTGTTAACATTAATTCTTGTCCTGGGCACAAGAATATTCAGGTCTGCAAGTTGCACGGGAAGCGCCCAAGCACAATACGAAAAATCTCGTTTCAGGCTTCCAAGCAAGTAAACAGGCAAAATTATGTTGTCAATGACCCAGATTCAGCCATAGGAGCAGATTGACGATCGGTGGTAAATCGAAGTTAGCGGAGTTGCGCCAGGATTAGTGCAATGGGTAGTGTCTATATTGCATGCAAGAAAGGATATCAATCGTCCATCCAAAGGACGCGTGGCGCGAGATCTAGTCACGTCGGCATTTTGGCATTTGGGATTTCGAAGGGTGAGGGTTTCACGTTGTTCTACATCTCGAAACCCTGAACCCCGAAACGCCAATAAGTGCCTTTGAAGCTAAGCCTATGATCTTAGCACCCGATCTCATCAAGCGAGCCTAGTAATGGAGGCAGCCTTCTTCTAACATCAAATACCATCTCGACCGTTCCTCTGGAGGACACGCGGTGTACATCCATGCTTTCACGGTCTGGTCAATCGAGATTTTGAGGAAAATTGAATCGTGAACCCCCGGTGCCAGAAATCCCGAAAGAATCAGGACTGTCCATCTGAAGGACACACGGCACAATAGTTGAGCCACGAGTGGGGCCCTTCGAGATTTTCATGTTGAAAGCATCGAGGTCATCTCAGCCATTCATCCATTAGCGAGGCTCAGAAACATTTAATTTAAAGAGGGCGTAGGTCTGGACGATCATGATCCAGGCACTCAAATTCACGGATGAGGTTCAATTCCACACCCCTTCCATCAT
>JASDQU010095025.1:0-21824 GCA_032191745.1 Picea mariana | reverse complement strand
ATATACCAAGGAGACATTTTCATTTTGAATCATCTTGTACTTGAACATTTAAGTGGGGTAAAAGGAGGTTGCCCCCTCGAAGAGGCTTATTATCTGAAATTATCTCTTTTTCAAGGCGTTGAGTACTTTTCCTGAGGTTTTTCTATGCTATATTGATGTTTGGTTCTTAACAGCATCATAGACTGGTATGTAGAAGCTGAATTTTCCTACCTCAGAGTTTTCGGGGCTTCTGTTCCCCCACATGTGCTGCCATTGTTCATTCCCGACAAGCTATCTTATCGCGAGGTTGCCTGACAAATGGTAATTGGCGGTGTAAGCAAAGAACTTAAAGGGTACTCGAAGAAGGTATGGTTGTCGCTTCCTGTTCGTTTGAATTCTTATTCTTTATTATATTTCGGGCATGCCAAAGCCAAGGCCACAGCCCTGGAAGACCTAAATTTGGTCTCCATCAAATACAAGAAGCACAATCCGCAAAGGGTCGTGAGAAACCATTTGGAAAATTGCAGGCTCAAGAGATTTGAGCATGAAAATTCACCCTCGGATGACATTTTCCGAGGAGCATGGTCCTACGAGGATATTCTAGCCAAGATATAATCCTTGGCACCCAAGGAAAGAGCTGATGTTCTGAAGTTCCAGGAACATCGACGTAGTTGTCTCCCTGTAGTGTTGTGAGGTGAGGATCCAGGTACTTCGGAGACAAAACAGAAGGACACTAAAGGCTCTAAGGATGCAACTCTCGACCAAGGAAAACACTAGGACAAGGGGGAACAAACAAAGATTCTGGAAGCGGAGAAAAAGACTCTGGACCCACTGAAGAAGTAGAGTCCAGAAGTAGAAATAAAGACTCCCGACCCGCCAAAGAAAGAGAGTCTGGTCGTTACTCCGAGAAAATCTGCGAAGCAGATCGAGGAACCCATCACATCAGTCACCCCCTTGCAGTTGACACAGGGAAATATCGATGCGGGATGGATATTCAATGAAGAATTGAGGCCCATAAGAGTAGAAGAACTCCCTCCGAATGAGTTTTTCTTTGATAAAAAGAGAAAGGCAGTAGTGAAAAGGGAATTCTATCAAGAAGGAGAGTCGACTGCCAAGAAATATAAAGTCATAACTGATGGAAAAGATAAGAGAAATGAGCAATTCACCACTGAGATAGCAGGTACACTAGGATCATATGCCTCGGTGAATCAATTTTCAGTCGGGCTCCTAAAAAACCAACTTAAAAGAAAGAATCACCTCATTAGGACCCTTGAAACCAGATTGGCCACAGCAACAGAAACTGCTAAAGACTAGACGAGAATGGGAATAGAGTAGGCCATATTGGCCGATAAGAACGAGATAGAGATGCTCAAAACTAAGCTCGAGTAGGCACAACTGGTGGTTCAGGATGGTCGGATGCAAGCGAGCCAGCAGAGGGATTTGATCAAACAGCTGCAAGCTAGGGTGGAGATTGTCGAGAACAGAATGATAGACATCGGGATGTTCAAATCCCAAGCGATCGAGATTCAGAGAAGAGTCTCTGCGGTGCAGTGAAATTTTCTTGCCAAGGTAGAAGCGATCAGGGACAACTGTCTGTTAGTAAATCAAGTTTTCGAGAACCTATCTACCAGAGAAAGGGATGCCGGAGCAGCTCAGGTCACCTTCTAGGAGTTTGTGATAGCCACGAACAACATGGTTTTGGAAATTAATCCCAGGTTCACCATTCCAGAGCAAACCAGAGGAAACATTATGTTAAAGTAATGGGAGCATAACATCGCCGAAGGCAAGCAGCAAGCCAAGAAGATAACCGATTCCTTAGAGGAGGCCTTTAATTCTATAGACGGTGATCTACTGGGAATTGACAGCGGAGGCAATGTCGAGACGTTGATGCAAATGAATGTGGAAAGGATCTCGCTTGATCTGAAGGAAAAGGAAGAAAGAGATTCAGCTGATATTTCTCAGATGACTACAGTGGACATAGTCCAAATATATAAATGCATGATTAAACCAAATGCACAATTATGTGCCATCAACATTATAGATGGACAGATGGAAGACAGGCTGCAGTAGTTAGCCCGAGAATGCTACTTCTTTGAAGCCAGTTGTCAAGAAGAATTGTCACAGCTAATATCTCAACTAGTTGAAAGGTGTGTCGCCTATACAGAGCTTGTGCAAGGACAAATGCCCAGCACCAAGTGAAGATAGAGAAGAGTAAATGGAGCGATTTCTCTCCTCCCTGTCATAACTGAAATTTTGTGACTTTTGAGATTCTATCTTACTTGTAAAATTGTATAAATATACCACAAAAAGAAATAAACAAGGTTGGATCTTTTTGTGTCGTTTGTAACAGAGTTTTTTACATTTGAGAGTTAATACAAGCAGATCTGAATATTCTCAATTCCATCACGATTGTGTTACAAGTTTGCTTCCTTGTATCTCATATTTCATTTCATTTCATATTCTTAATTGATGTGCTTCGTTATAATTTAGTACGACCACTACTATAGCGAATGAATTTTGGTTTTTTGTAATTGTTTACTGTTTTTCCTCTGTACCAGCTATTAGCGGGTGTAAGACCAGTCTACATTTTCATAATTCTACACATTTTCTCTACTACGTCGGTTATTTCCTTACATTTTTCCTCTTCTCTTTATACGTGATATTTCCCTCTGACAGGAGCCTTACACTATAGACAGCTAAATGTTTTTCTCCCACCTCATACCTTTTACTAAGATATAATACAGTTATGCGAAAGATCCTTTGATTTGCATCCCTATTTTATTCCTAAAACCGTAAATTCTCTTTTATACGACCAAATTGAGACAACACTTAATCTCTCTCTAAATTTTTTACCACCTTTATTGTTCCTCCATGACTGTCCCTGTACCAACACAGCCTAATATCGAACCCAGACTATCGAACCAAACGCACATTTCCTTAAACTTTTTCGACACAATTCTTAAAATGGCTACTAACTGGGTCGAACTTGAACGTTCATGGGCAGCCATTGAACAAGATATAACTACCCAGGAACAGTTGGAAGCTAGACAATGCCAACGTAGAAATCTTCCCTAGTTTCCCTTTCCAAAGGTTGACGTTTCTCTCTTCTCCATATTTTACCCACTTTCGGATGCCTTGACACTGTACTTCTAAGCCTTAAGTACAGACTCAGGAACAACATCTTTTTGGCACCGTTGCCGGGGACCGAAGTTACGAAATCTTTTTCCCTGGGAAAATGACATTTGTTTTTCGTTGAAAGTGTTACCCTTTGATAGTGAACAAAGAGTACACACCTTTTAAGGCTTTATAATCTTTCACTTGGTGACTCCACAAATAATAAACTGGCATCCAGTCGAAGGAATACCAGACAAAACCCGAATGGTAAGCAGATTACGCCTGTTACCGATCCCGAAAAGATTCTAAAAGCGAGAGGCTCTCTCAATCCGACCGCTGCAGTTTACAAACTTAAAACCCCACCGCTGAAGATTAAAAGTTCTTCTTAACTCTCAACTTTGCTCAGTCCTCTCTTTGATACTAAAGTTTCAATGCCAAATTGCTCCGAAATTAGGAGTGATATTCATCCGACAGTCCCATTAGTACACAAAGGAAAGGACCCTATTGAAAGTTCGTCGGCTTTTGACATACCATATTTTCTCCAGTTGAATTTCCCGACTTCGCCAAAATCTGAAGAGTGTGTTACACACTCGGTTTCCACACTTGTCGGTTCTCCCGATTTCATCTCTTGCAGATCCGAGGAACCGAGTCCTCGCGTTCCTTATATTTCCTCGTCAAATTTCCCTCTTCGCGAAGAAAACTAAGAGTCACTTTTAATTTTCCAAAACCCCCTTTATAACTTTCCACTAATAATGATGGAAGCTGCCGGAGGAGGAGGTGGAGGGTTTATCGGAGGAGGAGGGGGAGGAGCCCCTCTAGGAGGAGCTGGAGGCCAAGGGCCTCCCCCCCTCCCATATTTTTTGCAAAAGTTGCAGCCAGATATTCTCCCTTAGTATTGCCCATCCCTCTACATGACCTTCCCAAAAATTACATAAAAAATCTACCAAAATTCACCGAGGAAGGGGATCTAACCGTGGCAGAACATATTAATTTCTTTGATCAATTCGCTAACATTCTAGGTATCGAGCATGAGGACGTAGATTCAAGACTCCTTGTCCAAACCTTTGAAGGTCGGGTCTAAACTTGGTTTTGGAGCCTACCCGCAACTTCTATCTTGTCTTATGACACTTTGGAAGATGCTTTCCTCAGACAATGGGTCGAGAGAAAAGACCATCTCTATTATTTAATCGAATTTGGGTCTTTCAGAAAAAAGAACTCAGAAACAGTCATGGAATTTATTCAAAGATTCAACAAACTATACAATAAAATCGCAGCCGAGGTTAAACCGTCCCAACCCACGGCCAAAGTGACTTTCACAGGAACTTTCGAGCCGGATTTTGCACTCCTTTTGTGAGAAAGAAGGGGAGCCACCCTGAACCGAATGCAGGACGATGCAGTAGAAATAGAGTCTAATATGATGGCTTCGGGTAAGCTTAAAGCTAAATTAGAAACTGGAAACTGAGAGACCAAATGCTTTAGAGAACAAGCATGTCCTTCAGGGTCCAATAGATCCACAGATGATAGGGTGGATGATATGGCCAGAGTGATTAAAAAATTGTCAAATAAAATATCCAGAATGGAACTCGAACAGGCCAAAGATGACTCTTACCCAAAAAAGGATTTCAAGAGGAACCCAAACCCCCAAACCAACAAAGACAAATAAAAAATGAATATCAAAAAATACAAGATCCCTTAAAGAATGAAAAATTTATAGGAGCAAACGATTTTCAAGACTTCAGAGATTCGGATAATGATGTCACGTACTTCGGTGATGACTGCACTCAACCATATCTGACTCGAGAAGACTATGAAAAATCTCTAAACACGCAACAACCGTCGAATAAGGGTGAAGAAGGTGATCACACTGATCTCTGTGAATCTCAACCAAAAACCGATATGATAATGGTTGAGTTTCAACCAAAGTACAACTTAATATCTAAGAGTAAGCCCACCTCAACGACTCAACCCAAGAAAATCAGAAGAAACCTTATTACCCAACAACAAAATTAAAGTAGTAAGCACTCAGGAGTCCGAGGTGGAAAAAGTTGAAACTCAAACACAAGAAACCAAACCAGTAAATAAAGTTACGTCTTCAACTAGGACCATGAGTGATAAAGCGGTCCAGACAAATAAGTCAGAAAGGAATAATTTGGAATTCTCAACCAAAGAAACAAACAAGGTGAGTGGAGCTTTCAGTTTTGAAAATGAGATAAATAAAATTAAGATATCGATCCCTTTGGTAGAATTAGCGAAAAACCCCATTTATCGGAAGAAAATTACCAAAGCGATGGGTGTCTCTGAACTAGAAAGCCAGTCTGATGTTATAAACTTAGAAGATGACAAACCTAACATCACCTTTGGTCCCCATTTTGAAGGGGCCAAAGACACCATTGCTCCCTTTTATATCACTCTGAATGTTTATGATCAGTTACTGCATAATTGTATGTTAGACTCCGGAGCTTCCCATAACGTTATGACTAAGATTATAATGGACAAGTTGGGTCTCCAGATCACAAGACCTTATAGAAATCTGTACTCTTTTAACTTGAGAAGGGTTAAGTGTATGGGGATGATAAAAGATCTGGTAGTTACCCTGGCACAGGTCCCCGTTAAGAGTATCCTGATGGATGTGGTTATCGCAGATATTCCCCCTAAGTATGGCATGTTGTTATCTAGGTCATGGGGAGCCAAGTTGGGGGGTTCTCTTCAATTGGACATGACGTTTTCCAAAATCCCTATGTTCAGTGGTTAGTTCACTCGGTTGTACAGAGAAACGAGATTAGCATATACAGTGAGTGACCCTCAAAACCCAAACAATTTCCCCATTTACATCGCGGACCAAGATCTAGGAAATTGCATCTTGTCTTTTGATGATGGTTCAGATGGTTGTCCGAAGGAAATCGATATAGAACGAGAAGAGTCAAGTCACATGACAGAGTATCTCTGTAACACCGAGGTTTGGAAAATGTATTTTGACGGTGCTTTATCTTCTGAAGGGGAGGGTGCAGGAGTGATTTTAGTGGCTCCTGAAGGTAAATTCATTGTTCCTTTCTCCTACCAACTGCAGTGGGACATAGATTACACTAACAACGTATGTGAGTATGAAGCGTTGATCTTAGGATTAGAGGTTGCCAAGAAGCTAAATATAAGTAAATTGGAGGTATATGGTGATGCCGAATTAATAGTCAAACAAATAAACCGACAGTACCTAGCCAAGCATCCCAGACTAAGAACATACAGAAATTGTGCTTGGGATCTCATGGAAAACTTTTTCTCATCCGTAAATGTCCATTTTATCCCTCGCGCAGAAAATCTACATGCTGATGCATTGGCAAAGGCAGCTTCAACCTTCTCTCCTCCCACAACTTTCAAGTTGAAGTATCACATTGAAATCAGATACAAACCCTCTATACCAGACAACATCCGACACTGGCAGGTCTTTGAAGATGACGAACAAATTAATAAATTTCTTACAGCAGTGGGTGAGTTCTCCGAAACTCATCCAGACCAAGAGAATCAAAATGACCTGATGTGGATCATGCAAGAGGGGGGAGATCCTGAAACCTTCCGAGAAAAAATTGTGGATCATCGTATGTTGGTCCTTAAAAGCAACCAGATTCCGAAAGGCTTGATTCCTTTAGAAAGACTTTTTGATTAGAACGACGTACCTGTGAAATCCACTTTGCAGCCCCAACTAGAAGAAGTGGAGGACTGTGATATAGGAACTGAAAAAGAATCCAGGGTGGTAAAAATATCCAAGTTCCTCCCTCCGGAAGTAAAAGATAAGTACAAAGACCTACTCAGACAGTACAAAGATGTTTTCGCCTAGTCTTATGATGAGCTAAGAACGTATGACACTTCCATAATTGATCACAAGATACCTTTGAAGCCTGGGGTCAAACCGTTCAAGCAAAATCTTAAGCAAATTAACCCCATTTTGTTACCTGTGATTGAAAAAGAAGTTAAGAAACTTTTAGACGCGAAAATAATCGTACCTCTGAGATACTCGGACTGGGTAGAAAACCTAGTCCCAATCAGGAAAAAGAGTGGGGAAATCAGACTATGTGTGGATTTCCAAAACTTAAATAAGTCGTCTCTCAAGGACAATTATCCGCTGCCCAAAATGGACCATGTGTTAGAAAAAATTGTTGGAGAAAACCAAATTTATATGATAGATGTGTTCTATGGTTATAATCAAATCGCTATGGATGAACAAGACAAGGAAAAAACTACTTTCACCACACCATGGGGTACATTTATGTATGAAAAAATGCCTTTTGGTTTGATGAATGCAGGGGCCACATTCCAACGTGCTATGGACATTGCTTTCATAGGAGAAAGGGATAATTTCGTAGTCATTTACCTCGACGATTTGACAGTTTTCTCTAGAACCGATGAAGAACACTTGATCCATCTGAAACAGACTTTCGAAAAGTGTCGTAGGTTTGGTCTATCTTTGAACCCAAAGAAATCACATTTCGCTATGTGGGAAGGTAAGATTTTGGGCCATATCATATCTAGGGATGGAATCAGGATTGATCCTAAGAGGATTGAAGCAATAGATACTATAAGTATTCCCAGAAATGTAAAAGAGATTCAATCTTTCTTAGGAAGAATAATTTTTTTACAAAGGTTTATTCCCAATTTCGCTGAGATTGTCAAATTGATCACAGGGATGTTGAAGAAAGACAACGGAGTAAATTGGACAACTAAGGCCAGAGCATCGTTCGCGCATATTAAAAAATCCATAAGCGAGGCACCTGTGTTAGCAAGCCCAGACTATCTGAAATATTTTCTTATGTTCTCATTTGCCTCAGAACACACTATCGCCGCGGTGCTCCTACAAAAGAATGAAGAAGGATTCGAACAAACCATCGCATTTTTTAGCAAGAGCCTTAGAGACGCAGAACTGAAGTATGACATAATAGAAAAATAGGCGTACACAATGGTAAAAGAATTAAAGGCATTCAGAACTTATGTACTACATTCAAAGATAATCGTGTACGTGCCTACCAGTTCTATGAAAGATATATTGGTACAGCCAGACAGTGACGGGAAAAGAGGGCGATGGCTCGCTAAAATCCAAGAATTCAATCTGGAAGTTAAACCGACCAAATTGATAAAAGGGCAAGGCCTAGACAAACTCTTAGCTGAGTCAAACTTCAGAGCTCTTGATATCAATTGCCTGCAGGGAAGCGACGAAGACACAGAACTAAATGAACTGGATGAAGGAACAAGTCCAAACCAGATCGAAGAGAAGTTCTTATCATCGGGATGGTACAGAGACGTAGTGTTTTACGTGCTGAACCTAAAATGCCCAAATGAACTATCATCGTCTAAATGCAAAACTTTAAAACTCCATGCAGTTAAATATTGTATAGTCGAAGGTCAACTATATTGGAAGGATCCACTTGGTTTCCTGTTAGTCTGTTTAGTCGAATCGAAAACTCAACGGGTTATAGATGAATTTCATGAGGGAGTCTGTGGGGGGCATCACGCATGGAGAGCTACAGCCTACAAGATCTTGAGAGCTAGGTACTACTGGCCGAAACTCTTTTCGGACGTCAATGCCAAAGTGCGTGCCTGCAACCCTTGTCAACTATTCGCAGGTAAACAGAAGCTCCCTACACTACCTCTAGTTCCAATCAAAGCTGAAGCCCCATTTCAACAATGGGGTCTAGACTTCATAGGCGAGATTAATCCCCATTCCAGTGCTCAACATAAGTGGATCTTAACAGCTACAGTTTATTTTACTAAGTGGGTGGAAGCTATTCCAACCAAAAGGGCAACAGATTCGATGGTAATCGATTTCTTGGAAGACAATATTTTGTCAAGATTCGGTTGTCCCCGAAAGATAGTTACCAACAATGCCTAGGCCTTATAATCTATGGCTATGATCAATTTCTATCAAAAGTATAACATCGTTCTTGGCCATTCCACAGCATATTACCCCCAGGGGAACGGATTGGCTGAATCATCTAACAAGAGCCTGGTAAACATAATCAAGAAAGTATTGGATGAAAATAAAAGGTCTTGGCATGTGCACTTAAAATAAGCATTATGGTTAAACCGTATCAGCACTAAAAGGTCTATCGGCATTTCGCCGTTTCAAATGGTCTATGGGACAGATGTTGTTCTACCTATAAACCTAGCGCTACCAGTGATGAAGTTATGGCAGGATCAAAACAAAGAACCCAATCATGTAACCAGGAGAATTAATCAACTGATTGAGGTTCAACAGCATAGAGTTGAAGTTGATGAAAAGATGCAGAAGTATCAAGATGATATGAAAGCATTGTTCGACCGCAAGGCAAAGGCCAGGGAATTCCTCCCGGGTGATTTAGTGCTAAGGTGGGATGCAAGAAAGGAAGAAGCCGTGAAGCATAGTAAATTTGACCACCTCTGGTATGGACCATTCAGGGTCTCGGCTCCAGAAGGAAAGAATTCCTTCCTACTGGAAAATATAAACAGTGAAGTCCTCAACGCCCCTGTCAACGGGCGATATCTAAAGCATTACATGACGTAACAGTAGCCAAAAATAAATAAATAAATAAATAAATTGTGTACATATATGTGTTTTCATTTAAACATTGCTTTTTGATTTTTTGTTTTTCTTTTGTTCATAAGTTTTCGACACATTTCGGATAATATTCGTATTTGTCTTTTGTAGGATTCCAGCTGCATACAAAAATAAGCAGTAGGATTAAACTGAAATTTGGTGTCAGAAATAAATCGACATAAACAGGTGATACCTAAAGTAATTTCATATTGTGCAAAGAAAGTAAAATGAAAAGGTAAAGATGAGATTTCTCAAAAGACATGTTATAAAGGAGTGTTAAAGGAAACCGAGGTAACGCCATTCAAACTGGAATATCAGCTGAACTGACAGATAAAAGAGTTGTTCCTTGGTTTGATAATCTTTCAAAAAATTAAAACAATTTCAACGATTCACCCAATCTAAAAACAGTCGGTCAAAGAAAATTATCCCCAAAATTATCTACAAGAGTTAGTTTTGAATTGTTTAACCTCTGTATTTTCAGCTAGTAAATCACTACCCGGTATCCTTTCTATCTTTGGGTTTAACGTTCAAAAAGTCATATTCTTTCCGTTTCATATACGAAGGGATAAAAAAATTTCGTCTCAACCTCGTGAGTTTCAAAACAGATTATGGAAAGAAAGCAGGTCTTCACATCTACTCGATCCCCTGCTAAGTGAAGGAACGTTTAGAGTGATCCTAACTTTCCTAGGTTTTTCAATGGCATCGGAAGATTGAAGCTTGCTCAAACGGAATGCCCTTAAAAAGTTATTTTCCTTTTTCTCCCTAAGGACGAAGATGTTGTGAAGGTCAAGGGAAGGTTGGTACCGAGTAATCAAAGTAAGTTGACAGACCTATAATGAAAAATATTACACAGATATCAGCCTTGATACAAATTGATTGCCCCCATCTTCACGCTCTAAAAAGTAAATTATAAGACAAGTGTGAAAGGAAATTCAGAAATGATTGCCCCCACCTAGTCCAAGAGACAATGAAAGGAAATTCAGAAATGATTTCCCTCATCTCGGCATTTAAATGCATAAATATATTCCGAAGTTGTGAAAGGAAATTCAGTAAAAAGGGGCCAGATAACTTCACCGAGGTACTGAACAGGCTCGCTGGCAGTGAAGCAATGTTTGAGATATATGTAAAGTTGTTATACATGAATATCACTCTACTCTGGTAACCAATGCTTTTTAAGACCTGATCCACATCCCAAATTCAGATGGGACTCCCCAATTAAAAACATATAATCTCATTCTTTTGATGCAAGCTAAGAGCCGCAAGATCTGTTGGGTCTCCTAAGACTATTTCGATTGTCTTAAAACATACCTGAATTTAGTAGTGGGAAAGGGAAAATTGTGAAAGGGACTACAGCTATGTTTAAAAAGAGTATCTCTTTTTGAAAAAACTTTTCAAGGTAAAGAACGGAGTCTTTTTCCCCCTTCAATCCTTTTTTCTTGGGAACCTTTTCGCTTGATTGAGCTTTTGACTCCATTTACCCAATATCGGCACATGGTCTACTATTCTTCCCGCCTCACAGGAAGGAGGGATCCCTAGTTGGAGCCTATGTTGGAGACGCCCTTCTTTTTCTAGCCCGTCACAAATTTCGTTTTTGATGCTTGAAATCTAAAGATGGTTTTCTTTTTCCCTCTGAGATATCGAGACCTCTGAGACTTTGTCACGCGAGCAGTGATGATTATTCTACTCTCAAAACAATTCCTACCTTTAAAAATGTTTCCTCTTTTTGTTCTACTTCGAGATCTCGCACGTCAGATACTATAACTCATGTAATTCACACGTCCCGAGTCACGAAATAGCGAAGTCATTTTAAATTTTCACTCAAGACAGTAACAAGGGTAAAATTTTCCTTAACTCATGATTAGACGTCGTCGGGGTTTCGCGCCTCGACGTTCGTCAAACCCAAAAATTTATTGTCACAGCCCCGATAGCCAAGAGTGCGAGGTCCTTATTTGAGTCACTCATGTCAAGGATTAAAGGCAAAAGCTAACAGTGGTAAAAAATTTCTCTCGAAGTTTCGCCACTCGGTGTTATATTTTTCAAAATTTGCACCGTCTAAACCCCGACTCGCGAAATCACGATACGGTTATAACGTGATTAATTAATCATTTAATCCAAGATTATCTTCCCTTTAATTAAGTCATGTCATTGCGATCTCGCGGTTTCACAGCTCGGCATGTAAATCTCCAAGAAACTCATCTTCGAAGCTCCGAGTCGCGATATGGCGAATATAATAATTATAAAATTAATCAAGCCCCAAATCACGATTACCTTTAATTAAGCAAGATCGATCTTCGCAATCTCAGGTGTTAGAGACTCAAAATATTTAAGTAAAATCCCTGATATGACGAGTACCAAAACTTTGTTAATAGCGGTAAAACCAGATTAATTAAGAGAAATCAAGGCGTATCATGCGCCTTGATGTCTGCACGATTTACGAGGTAGCCTTTTTCCCCCATGCGCCAACTGAAATTTTGAAAACGCCAAAATTTATGACATTAATGAGGAAATAGGGTAAATCGATGTATAAGATCGGATTTTTATGGCAGAATTTATTTCCAAATGTGATTTGACAGACTTGTTCTGAAAGGTACTGAGTTTTTTGAGTATATGTAAGAGTTGTGTTTCATTATAACAAATGCATTTTCATAGCACACAGAGCTCATCACTTTTGAGTAAACTGACTTCTGTATGTATACGCAGTTCTATCGCAGAAGAGCTAAAACGCAAGCTTCATCCATGGCTCCGCGGAAAGCAGCAAAGGCGAATGTTGAGGTTTTGGGACAAGGCTCAGACAATGTCTCTGATACTTCACCCCGAAGTATCAACTCGGTCCCTAACTGGTCATATGTTTCAGATATTCTACAATCAGAATTGGTGGATTATTCCGATGACTCCGACAACAACGAAAGAGATGATATAACCACCAAGTACAAAATAGTCGTCCAATCCGAAATGCACAAAGTAGCAGCCAGGCCACGGTTGCTTCCATATTATGACATGGTCCAATGGGCATTGGATCATGTGGACATACCGACCAGGACTATCATGAACAAGCAGAGAGTCACCATCGGGACTTTCAGGCCAGAGCATCTGCAAACCATGTATAAGCTACCCGCGACGTCTGACCACACATATGGTGCTGAGTTATTGGAAGAATTCAAGGAGAAGGAATGCATATATTATGATAAAACCATGTCCATTTTGATAAAGGATTGGGTTTAAAACACCGTGAAGTTCAAAGCTGATACCCACGGCATTTATTCAATCGCTTCGTTAGAACCGCAGTATAAATATGTGGCCATGATGACATGCCAGTTATATGCGAAAGAGGACACATCGCATTTTTTCCTTGCATGGGTGCCTCTAATGTTTCGGGTTGCAGAAGGTTGTTCCTTTAATTGGGCAAAGATGCTTTCGAATAGCTTGACCAATCGGGTCACAGAGTACCAGGAGCAGAAGGAGAATGGGAAGGCATCGTCATTCTTCATGTCCACGTACATTATGGATGCAACTTGTTCTATGACACCATTTCCATTGATGAGCTGGAGTTGGACTTCAGCCGAAGACGAACCCATACATGTATATCATGCAAAATTATGGGAAAACAAAGCAGAAAATTTTGCGTATGAAATTTTTAAATGGGTGATGGTGACCCTGCATGTCGCCATTTTTGGTCACCCACCACCCTGGATCTCAGACAGCATAGTAAAAAATCTGAGCAGCATCGTAGACTGGTATGTAGAAGCTGAATTTTCCTACCTCAGAGTTTTCGGGGCTTCTGTTCCCCCACATGCGCTGCCATTGTTCATTCCCGACAAGCTAGCTTGTCGCGAGGTTGCCCGGAAAATGGTAATTGGTAGTGTAAGCAAAGAACTTAAAGGGTACTCGAAGAAGGTATGGTCATCATTTCCTATTCATTTGAATTCTTATTCTTTATTATATTTCGGGCATGCCAAAGCCGAGGCCGCAGCCCTAGAAGACCTAAATTTGGTCTCCATCGAATACAAGAAGCACGATCTGCAGAGGGTCGTGAGAAACCATTTGGCAAATTGCGGGCTCAAGAGATTTGAGCATGAAAATTCACCCTCGGATGACATTTTCTGAGGAGAAAGGTCCTACGAGGAGATTCTAGCTAGGATACAATCCTTGGCACCTGAGGAAAGAGCCGATGTTCTGAAGTTCCAGGAACATTGACATAGTTGTCTCCCCACAGTGTTGCGAGGTGAGGGTCCAAGTACTTCGGGGAAAAAACAGAAGGACACCGAAGGCTCTAAGGATGCGACTCCCGAACAAGGAAAACACCAGGACGAGGGGGAACAAACGAAGAGTCTGGAAGCGAAGAAAAAGACTCCAGACCCGTTGAAGAAGCAGAGTCCAGAAGCAGAAATAAAGACTCTCGACCTGCCAAAGAAACAGAGTCTGGTCGCTACTCCGAGAAAATCTGTGAAGCATATTGAGGAACCCATCACATCAGTCACGCCCTTGCAGTCGACGCAGGGAAATATCGATGCGGGATGGATATTCAATGAAGAATTGAGGCCCATAAGAGTAGAATAACTCCCTCCGAATGAGTTTTTCTTTGATAAAAAGAGAAAGGCAGTAGTGAAAAGGGAATTCTATCAAGAAGGAGAGTCTACTACCAAGAAATATAAAGTCATAACTGATGGAAAAGACAAGAGAAATGAGCAATTCGCCACTGAGATAGCAGGGACACTAGGAGCATATGCCTCGGTGAATCAATTTTCAGTCGGGCTCCTAAGAAACCAACTTAAAAGAAAGAATCACCTCATTAGGACCCTTGAAGCTAGATTGGCCACAGCAACAGAAACTGCTAAAGACCAGACGAGTGTGGGAATAGAGCAAGACAGATTGGCCGATAAGAACGAGATAGAGATGCTCAAAACTAAGCTCGAGCAGGTATAGCTGGTTGTCTGGGATGGTCAGATGCAAGCGAGCCAGCAAAGGGATTTGATCGAACAACTGCAGGCTAGGGTGGAGATCGTCGAGAACAGAATGATAGACATCGGGATGTTCAAATCCCAAGCGATCGAGATTCGAAGCAGAGTCTCTGTGGCGCAGTGAAATTTGCTCACCAAGGTAGAAGCGATCAGAGACAACTGTCTGTTGGTAAATCAGATTTCCGAGAACCTATCTGCCAGAGAAAGGGATGTTGGAGTGGCTCGGGTCGCCTTCCAGGAGGTTGTGATAGCCATGAACAACAGGGTTTCGGCAAGTACTCCCAGGTTCACCATTCCAGAGAAAACCAGAGGAAACATTCTGTTAAAGGAATGGGAGCATAACATCGCCAAAGGCAAGCAGCAAGACAAGAAGATAATCGATTCCTTAGAGGAGACCTTTAATTCTATAGACGGTGATCTGTTGGGAATTGACAGCAGAGGCAATGTCGAGACGTTGATGCAAATGAATGTGGAAAGGATCTCGCTTGATCTGAAGGAAAAGGAAGAAATAGATTCAGCTTATATTTCTCAAATGACTATGGTGGACATAGTCCAAATAGATAAATGCATGATTAAACCCAGCGCGCAATTATGCGCCATCAACATTGTAGATGGACAGATGGAAGACAGGCTGCAGCAGTTAGCCCGAGAATGCTACTTCTTTGAAGCCAGCTGTCAAGCAGAACTGTCGCGGCTAATATCTCAACTGGTTGAAAGGTGTGTCACCTATACAGAGCTCACGCGAGGACAAACGCACAGCACCAAGTGAAGACATAGAAGAGGAAATGGAGCGATTTCTCTCCTCCCTGTCATAACCGAAATTTTGTGATTTTTGAGATTCTATCTTACTTGTAAAATTGTATAAATATACCACAGAAAGAAATAAACAAGGCTGGACCTTTTTGTGTCATTTGTAACAGAGTTTTTTACATTTGAGAGTTAATACAAGCAGATCTGAAGATTCTTAATTCCATCACGACTGTGTTACAAGTTTGCTTCCTTGTATCTCATATTTCATTTCATTTAATATTCTTAATTGATGTGCTTCATTATAATTTAGTACGACCACTACTATAGCGAATGAATTTTGGTTTTCTGTAATTGTTTACTGTTTTTCCTTTGTACCAGCTATCAGTGGGTGTAAGACCAGTCTACATTTTCAGAATTCTACACATTTTCTCTGCTACGTTGGTTATTTCCTTACATTTTTCCTCTTATGTTTATACGTGAGATTTCCCTCTGACAGGAGCCTTACACTATAGACAGCTAAATGTTTTTCTCCCACCTCATACCTTTTACTAAAATATAATACAATTACGGGAAAGAGCCTTTGATTTGCATCCCTATTTTATTCCTAAAACCATAAATTCTCTTTTATACGACCAAAGTGAGACAGCACTTAATCTCTCTCTGAAGTTTTTACCACCTTTACTGGTCCTCCATGACTGTCCCTGTACCAACACAGCCTAATATCGAACCCGGATTATCCAACCAAACGCACATTGCCTTAAACCTTTTCGACACAATTCTTAAAATGGCTACTAACCGGGTCGAACTTGAATGTTCATGGGAATCCATTGAACAAGATATAACTACCCAGGAACAGTTGGAAGATAGACAACACCAACGTAGAAATCTTCCCTGGTTTCCCTTGCCGAAGGTTGACGTTTCTCTCTTCTCCATCTTTTACCCACTTTCGGATGCCTTGACACTGTACTTCTAAGCCTTAAGTACAGACTCAGGAACAACAATTGCTTCAGCCTCATGCACTTCGTGTCATGAGGATGAAGCTTAAAATATGTAACCAAATAATTAGATTTGACAATTGACTGATTTGCAAAAGATTTCACCTCCTTGTGTTTCACGACTAAGACTGTTTAAATAGTCATGGCAAGGATGGTGGAGGTAGTGGAGAGTTAGCATAACATAGCATGTGAAGCAGTGTTACATATTGTAGAACATATTCTGGGTGAAGATTCTTCATTTATCTCCATGTCTTGATCGTCTATGATTGAATGTGAGTTGAGTTGTTAGCATAGTTTGATTCTATGTTTTGAAGTTTGAGTAAGAGTAATGTGTGGGTTGAAAGCAAGCTTACTGTAGACTCCAGTCGCTGACCTGTTGAAGAGGCAAGGGCCCACCACCCAACAAAGGTCAGCATCTTCGTAGATTAGTATTAGCATTTGATTTCAATAGTGTAAATGTTAGACTAGTTGAAGCTTTAATTCTTTCATATGATAGCGGTATAGTTTATACTAGGATTCTGATTATATGATTGCTCAGAGATATTTACTCACTCTGTTTTGCATATGCTCTGTTTATGTTTTTATGGATTTGATTTTGTTTCATAGACATAAATGTTGGAAGCATTAGTCATACATATTTGAAGGAGAACTAGTGAAGTTCACAACAACACATTGTGAACCACAGCATACGCAGTATATTGACTGTTGAACTACCCATGCTATGTCTTGATGATTGATGTGTGATTTCCCTTTCAGAAGTGTGATTGCATAGTTCATTTTCTAGGTCAAATAGCAGAGTTAATCTATCAAAATAACTCCATCTCATACTTGCATGTGCCATAATGGAGTAGATAGCCTCTCTGTGAAAGACAACCAAAGTGTGTTTCAGTTTGCTAGTTTGCTTTGTTTCCAACATACATAATCTAGAATAGTTATATACTCATGACATTAGAATTACCTTTCTTACTGGTGTCTTGTAACTCTATTGATTACAAATCCCAGATTGATAATTAATGAGTGCATTATACTAAACATATAAGCAGCACAACAAACATACCAACTACGTTTATTCTGCTTAGCTTTTAGATCAAGTGTGCATTTTTCATTGCTATATTGATTATGCTTTCCTATCCATGTTCTCTTCTGAGGTTCTTGTCTATTATTGTTGTTGTTTTGTTGTGGTTCTCTAGGAGGAACTGTCATTCTGCAATCTTTGGCCGTATGTCCAAAGTTGTTACACTTGTATCATTCCACTTCAGTGTTCAATGATTCAAACTTGTTGTAACTTCTTCTCTGTGTTTCACTAGTCCTTCTTGGATAACTCTTTTGTGTATAACTTTCAAAGTTGTTTATGTTCCTGCTGTTAGATATGCAATTCATAGATTTATGTCCAAAATTATTACATGCATAACATAAACCAAAAAAGATAGTTCGATACCTAGGAGTTGAATATCTTATGAAAAGAGTTTCTTTTTTGAATCCTTCTTCTTCCTGAGGCTTATCTGTTGGTTGTTGATTCTGAACTCTAAATCTTCTCGGTGGAGGAGTGTCCCTGTAATCCTCCTTTTAGATCTTCCTATCCCCTTTGAGTGTTTCTGCATAGATGTTTGGATATGTTTCTTGTTATATTGTTTTGGAGTTTGATCCCTTTTCTGCCTAATTTTATCCAAGTCTGGACTTGTCATGATGAGGTTTTTGACTATTGATAATGTCATCCAAAACTTTTGAGTTGTTCTACATATTTTTCTTTTGAATATTCTTTCTTAATGTGACAATATCTGCTTCCAAATTTCCAATGATCATATCTCTTTCTTCTAGTTTTTATTTTAGTGCTTCTTCAATTCTTTTATCTTCTTCTATTTGAACCTTCAAATTTGTGATCATTTGTTCTAATTCTTGAGTGTCTTCTTTCTTGTCTAGTTCCGCTTGTAGCTTCTTTTTTTTCTTCTTTTCCCTTATTATAGCTTCTATGGCACACAACAATTATTCTCGGTAGTCAACTTTTTCCTCTTCATATTCTTGTCCAGCCTCTTCATATTCTTCTTTGGTGTCTTCTTTGTCAGAGTCTTCTACTGCCATGAATAGAACTCTTTATGTCTCACTGTCACTGACTTCATCTTCATCTGATGAGGAGATGTCTTCTTTGGTGCATAATCTTTTCTTGAAAGCTTTCTTTGTGGTTCTTTTTCCTTTGTATGTTTGTTTTATATTTGAGTAATCTTCAGCATTCCTCTTATTTTTCTTATGAGGACATTTGTTAGCAAAATGACCAATACCATCACAATTAAAACAAATCAATGGAAACTTACCTTTATATTTGTTTTTGGTTCCCTTATTCAATCTTCTGACAAAGTTGGTCATTTCTTCATCATCTTCTGAGATGTCATTGTTGTTGCTATGTTCTTTTTCTTTTTGCTTTCCCTTTTTCTTTGGCCTTTTGGATGATTTGAAAGTTGCTTCTTTTGTTTATGGATTTTCCTGTTCAGTTCTCATTTCATATGTTGTGAATATTCCATGTATTTTGTTCATGCTTATTGAGTCTAGATCTGCTCTTTCTTCTAGTGCCGATATCTTAGGATCAAATATCATAGGAAGAGATGTTAGTACCTTATGAACAATTACATATTCTTTAATTTCTTCTCCCAATCCTATGATTGCATTTACTGTTTCATCGACTCATAAGAATTAAGCTACAATATTCTCATCTTCCTTCATATTTAGTTGTTCGAACTAACCTCTGTAATTTTGAAGCTTTGTTGCTTTGACTTTTGAATCTCCTTCATAAATATTTTGGAGCTTGACCCAAATCTCTTTAGTGGATTTACAATGTATAACTTTGGTGTATATTGATTCACAAAGACCATTCAGAAGTTCATTTGTGGATTTGGAATTATTTTGCCCGATTTTCATTTCTCTTTCATTTGTTGGCGGAACTGTTGGTTCTTTGTATCCATCTACAACTGATTACCAAATTTCAAATCCCTGTGCCTGTATATATGTTTTCATCCTTCTGCTCCAAAATGCATATTTTTTCCATCAAATTGTGGTATTCCATTTTTATACATCTTGTTTCTCTCCATGATCTACCTTTTAGTGGTTAAACTAATTTCTGAAGGAACCTGCTCTGATACCAATTGTTGGATTACTGAGAGGGGGGGTGAATTAGTAATAGAGAAATTTAAACCTTTGCAACCATATAATGCAAGTGTTATATCAGTGTAGCATTATCATCCAATAATTGCAGAGTAAATAAACAATGAACAAATCAGCAATCATACACATACACATTACACCAGTGTTTTTACATGGAAACTCAAAGTGGGAGAAAACCACAAAATTCTTTTTCTTATATGTCTTGAAGAATTACATTCATTGGAAGCACCAACTTCCTTTGTTTTCCAGTTACAACTGAAAGGAGGCTCCAACCCCCTAGTTTGCTAGGCTACAACCTGAGGGAATCTCCAACTCCCCAATTCTCTGGCTACGACCAAAAGGAGGTAAAACCCCCTATGTTCTCTGGCTACAATCAGAAGTTGGCTACAACCACATATCCTTGCCCTGTCCAGCCACCCTGACATAGAAGTAGAATGATGGAACAACTGTCACACTATCACTGTGAGATATATTGTTGTAGACCTGTACCAATCAACCTGTAATCAACCTGTGCCAACATGTACCATACATAAACCTATACCTCAACTTGTACCATAAGAAAATGCATCAACCATGCACCAAACCTGTACAAATATCCTATCACAATAACCTGTCCAAACAACCAGTAATCAACCTGTACCATAGACAAGTGCATCAACCATGCACCAACCTATACTTCAACATGTACCATCAATGAGTGCATCAACCATGCACCCAATATGTACCAATCATGCATCAAATAAACACCAACTATGACTCATAAATATGTACCAACATCATCAAGTATACACCTCATGCATGTGCCAACTCATCAACTACTTGTCTCAACCATGTACCTCAACCATACACCAAGTAGATATATCAATATAACCATCAAAATTTCTTTAGAAATACATCACACTATCCATAACCAAATACCATAAACTCTTACATCAAACCATGTGCCACAACCTCACTGTTATGTAGCCTCAAACTAAACCAACAACTTCAGCAACACATCATTACCAAAAGTACAATAACCATATGCCAAATACCAACAACAAAATACCAATTGTATCCCTCAACAAATCTGATATATGCAACAATACTAAACATCCAATACCATCTCAAGAGATAAGCCCTAGCTCACAAAACATACCTCAAACAAGATGTGCCATATCTCTCATAAATAGACCCCAACCATGATGTTGTCGTGATTTTTCTGCCACGATTTTTCTGCCATGATTTTTCTGCCACAATTTTTATGCTGCGATTTTTCTGCCGCACTTTTTCTGTTGCACTTTTTGTGCCGCACTTTTTCTGCTGCACTTTCTCTACCACGATTTTGCTGTCGCACTTTTTCTGCCGCACTTTTTCTACCATAGTTTTCCTACCACACTTTTTTCTGCCGCACTTTTCCTACCGCATTTTTTCTGCTGCAACTTTTCTCTATCAATAATACCTTCCCAAATAACCTTTCACAAAAATTGATATTTAATGATATTCAAGTGTGATTAAATGAGAGAGCCTTGCATATTATTTATACTTTCATGCAGCATCCCGATTTCCTTATTTTAGGGAGTTATCCATTAACTTTATTATTTAAATAATTTATTTTGCAAACACTTTGACTTTTTGGGGCTTCTAGATGACTCATGAGGTTTCTCCAACTTCACATGGCCATAACTCTCTAACCATGAGGATTTATGTGGAGTTCCACATACCATCGCAAATGGCATGACATGTACTATCCATCTAGAATATTCTTACCTAAAAATATATCAAAAATCATACCATTATCCATAAAACAAACTTGGTTCCATTACCCAAACCTTTGTGCTACCGGACTTTCTTCAAGGGTTGACATCAATGGAAACTAACCCAATTAATCAACAATGATTTCATTAGGCTTAAACGGTTCATTTTGTATGAAATCACAGATGCCTTCATCATTAGGTAAAACCTGCCATGATTCTACATTATCTTGAATGTGATGATGATATAAAGATTGAAAAGTACAATCAGGCCTTTGAGGTAGAAGTCGTCTAGTAGGGGATGTCACAAATATAGCTAACATATCAGCCATTGAATTAAGTTCCCTCTTAACATCAGTGATGTTAAAAGATAACAGGTTCGAGATAAGCACCCAAAAAGCTTGGGTATATTGTTGGATCATGTTGTCATTGATGCCAATGGTTTGATTGATTGATGTCATTGATTGATGTCAAGTGATTGATTGATGTCAAAGGATTGATTGATTGATGATTGGTGTAATATAATATGTATTGTCCTTGATGAGAATGCATAGATGAAGATGGATCAATGAGTTGTCATTGA
>JASDQU010095024.1:5424-18475 GCA_032191745.1 Picea mariana | reverse complement strand
TAAGGATATCCATAAGAAGATTATTGTCATTTTAAGACACTCCAACTTCCATATTTTCTCCAACCATTGTTTTAATGTATTTGTGACTATTACTAACCAAATTGTTGAGTATACCATGTTTCAAAGATTTATCATTTCCTATATTGAAACATTTCCATCTCTAAAATACAAAAGTGTTTTGCACAACAATTTCCTTAATGATCGTATTATAGATATGCTCACTCAAGTATGACTAAATATGATATGTATAGAAACTTTAAATCAATTTTATTTTCAATAAACCTCCTTTTGTTTTTGTTTTTTTTTGGTTTTTTAACATTAGTCCCAAATTTATAAATAATGAATATTCAAGAATATTTATTCAATAATCTACAACCAAGCACAATTAATTTGTTTCAAACAAAAAAATTTTACAACAAATAAGATGTCAAAATTGAACAATACAACCAAGCACTACTTAATAAGATGTCAAAATTGAACAATACGGGGATGATTGTTGAGTTAATATGCAAGAAAAGGGAGAATAGAAGACAGCTAAAGATATCCAAGATAATAACACAAGAAGATTGATGAACTCGTGGCAACAAAGGGTTAAGGTGCAATTATGTTGAGTGTGGAAGATAAACAATCAAACATTAGAATGGAGCAATTAAACAAAGGTTATTACATGATGGAAAATGTGATGAGGAAAGGAAAAGATAGAAGGCCAAAGCATGGGAAATGAGGACAAATGTGATGTTAACCAACAAGGAAAATAGGTTGCAAAAACACAAAATGATCAATTGAACAAAAACAATGTAAAGTAAATGGTGGTGTTCAAAAGTCATGGCAAGAAAGAGGCCATCAGTTGTGAGAGACAAACATAAAACATGTATAGGGATGTGGTGAAACATAGGTAGATGAGGCACAATAAGATGAACTAAGAAAGTCTGTGTGTNAGGCTTTGTACTCTTGTTTATTTAATGAATAATAATAGATTTTTAATCTTCAAGGACATATAACAAGCAACACATAGTGTATCAAGATAATAAATGAACAATCCCTTCATTAAGAATCATTCCATTAATAATATGTAGGAAAACCTTCCCACTAGTATCTAGTTTGCTTTGTTGCTTAATCTCACATGTAAGCAAGCTACAACAAATAGGAAGATGATGCTCCTTATGTAGATGTAATAACACATGATGGCATGGCGCTTCCTCGAAATCTAAGAAGCATGATCATTGCCAAGATTTGATCATCTTCAGGTGTGTAAAAGGGAATTGCTTCTTCATGTACAAAGACATCGTGTTCTTAGAATTGTATGCAAACAAACGCATTTTATCAACCTATGTATAGAGTTTAGAGTCTTAATGATCCCCTCTCATGTACCTATCTAGACATTGTCATATACATCATTGAATGTGATCATGTAACTAAATATTTGTTGCAAGTGAGCTTGTGGTGTAATTGCGAAGTGGAAAATTCACTAGACAGATGTCCAAGGTTCCAACCTTGTTGATGGCTACAACCCTCATGCAAGTTGTTAATGAGGAGACTAATGTTTGGATCTCATGCTCAAAAAGCATTAGTAAATATCCAAACTAGCTACTATTGGACTCTTACGTTTGGATACCTACGTTTGAGTGTTCAACTGTTGTTGTAATCACACCTAATGCTGCCGAGGGATAAATACAAATCAACCCCACAAAGAAGTCATATAAATGCCAATGGTTGTAATGGTAACCACACAAAAGGATCAATTGTCGTGTAAATGTAGCCATAATGATGCAATCAGCTTGTGCTTTAAAGTGTGGCTCCCATTTATTAGTATTTCAAATATCACCCAAGTTCGGGTCCATATGCAGTGACAATTGCCCCATGAAGATTCGATCTTGCTATTGGCATTCATTGCTAACATTTATCACTTTGTAAAGCTTCACTTCAACAAGATTTCATTAAATCCATCCAACGAAAAAACTACATCAGTTCTAATTGTTATCCCCATTTTGTGAATAACTAAGGAGATTATGTATTGCGGCCCTCACGTTGCAGATATGGAGTGTCGAGAGACTACATGAACAATAGTATCCTTTTGCACGGATGGAGACCCTTCTCACCACAACAGAGGTCGCAAATTTCCAGATAGCATCCACCACATCAGTTGGCTTCCAGAAGGCAGTGGGCCTTGCTCCATGAGGTACAAGTCAGTATTATGGTGAGCATCATTTCAATATTTAAAGCATTTTAGTATGTTGTATCTTAGATTGCTCTAGATTTCATGATATATCCTTGGACATTATGCGTTTGCCCTGCTTCACCTTGGTGGTTGACATTGTGCCCTAGTAAGTGGTCTTCCTTGGGGATGGGGTTTGCTACTAGGAACTCCCTTGAAGAGCCATTGTACTGTTTCCGACCATACTTACCACTTTCTATCACTATTTCTCCCCCATTTCCTTTTCTCTTGGGATTTTAGGGTGTACTGACCCAAGAAGGGGTTGTCCCTCATTCTATGGGAAGAAGGGGTTGAAGGCCTAGAGAAATTGATGTTGGGTAAAAGATAAAAGCCTATGTATGAACATTATAGATGTTTCGCCCAGGGATCACCCAAGAAAGCAATTAAACGCTTATCTTTGAGAAAAGGGGGACCCACAATAAAATATGATAAAGAATGCTTAAAAGGTTAGTTGGAGGATAGGAGATCTCACCACGAGCCAACCTATCATGTCCATGAATATCTAATGGTATGACATTACCATCATCTGGTCACCAAGCCAGGGTAATGGCTCTCAGTTGCATGGCTGAGAGAAAGGGGGTCTCATCACGAGCCAGCCTTCTCATTTCCACTAGGTGTTTGTGAGTGACATTGCCATTATCTGGACACCACGCCAAGGCAGTGGCCTTCAACCTTCCCTTAAAATTATGAAAGAATAAAAGAATGGAAAAATAAAAAAAAGTGCATTGCAGACGAAGGTACCACACACCCTCTACAAAGGCACCCATGAATGAGACACTACAACCTCTTGTATGTCATGAGCCCTATGCTTATTGAGTCTTGACCCTAACCACTTCACCCACTTTACATGGCTTACAGAGGGATCTCTTGGAAACTCTCCTTGACCTAGGAAAATATCTACTCAATAGGACACCTCATCAACCCTCCCATATTCAAGCTTGACAAGTCGTATAATGTCTTTGAGCACTTAATTGTTTGGCATAGTGATCTTTGATGCACATGCTTAGGTGGCTTATTTATTGATTGGATTCACTTATGATGATGTTATGACTTGAGATCCTTAGAGGGCATGCTTTTTTTTTTTTTTTTGCAGGACCTAGTTGGTGGACAGTTTTGGAAGAACAAGCCTAGTTTGGGCTTCCATGGGGCTTGAAGCCCACAGGTGGATGCAAAGGGCATGCATGCCGGATGAGAAAGATCAAACTTGGAAGGTCTTAAAGATGATTTGGACGACATTACCTATCCCCCAAATGCCAAACGTTTTGCCTAGAAGAGGCAAAACGTCACTTCCAGAGGCATGATGTCACCTAGGGGGGTTAGGGTTTGGTGGTGTGGTTGATGCATTGACACTTGGACATTTTGTGGAGAATTGGGCTTTGACCATAAAGGAAGTGACTTGGATACTTGACATGTGGCTTTGGCAAGGCTAGCCACCCTCCTCCTATATCAATGACTTGCTCCTAGTGCCAAAATGTCCCCTAAAGGGGTGACGTCCTTCTAAAATTAGGGTTTTCTTATATGCAAAAGTGAATTTTAGATGAATTGTTTAATATTACTTGTTAAGGGGGAAAGATTAGGGTTGTTGACCCATAGTCTTGTGGTTTACCCCTAATTATGTGGACAAGTTACCTTAGTGACATTTTGAATAAATAAGAGATCATAATATCTCACTTTATCATAACTCTCCCTCTTGTGAGAAGTATTGGCCTGAAATTTTCGCTACACTTGGGAGTATTTTGCCTCTTGTGCTATGGAATAATGATTTTATGGTTATGGTTGATGATGATGATGGTGCACTATCTCTAGGAGGTCATTCTCTTGCTTTTGTGGAGGTTTACTTTGGCATGTAAATATTTTTTCTTGAATGGTATGGTCTCTTTACTTTGTTATTATCATTTGTAATTCAAGATAAGGTTGTTTTGGCCAAGGCTATATAGGGAGTATAAGGATATACACCCCTATCATAGTTTCCACCATAATTGTTAATCTTTTAAAGTTATTTTGCAAGGGTTTGGTTAAGGAAGTAAGAGAATTTACACCCCTCGTCTTCAAACCCTAGCTAGGTTACTTGCCTTGGGAAGTAAGAGGGTTTACACCCCCAAGGATTTAGTAACCCTAGCTCTTTCTTTTTGACCCCATTAACCGATAACTAAAGGCACTAATCTTGCATTGGAGAAACAAATTATTGCATTAGGAAACATTATTTCTTGTCATTTTTACTTCTCGCAACTTGGATTGTGTTACTTGTGCCTTGGGCACCTCACAGCAACTAGGGCATCCTCATCAAGGGGATACTTATTGCTGCTATTATAAAATTGCATCTTCATCCATTAGGGCTGCAGAAACTCTAAATCATTTGCTTGAATAACTCCCTAATCAACCATTGGAATTCACCCAAAGTTTGCACACTTACTTTTCTTGGTCTAGTGCATTTATTGGCAAAGTTTGGAGGGTTTTCAGTGGCTGATTTTCTTGTTGTAATACATTGAATATTACAGCCATAAGGCTGATATAATTTGTTGTAGACAAGTGTTTACAACAGCCTTATCTTTTCATGCTAGAATATTGGTCTTTCATCTTAAGTTTAGCTAGTCATTAACTAGTCTTTCTCTTGTATCTTCTACTCGATCTCTAGCATTTATTTTGCAGCGTGTGATGCCAATTTATTGTTGATATACATTGCTACTAACAGCTGCTTTTAGGGACAGCAAGTTTAACTTGTTTGTCCAAGTGATTATACTGCAATATATGCTTGTTTTTCTTGTGTCTCGGGCAGGTATTTCACCATTTGCAGGTTACTCAACATACTTGGCAACCCTTGGACCTTCCCAAGACTTCACTCCAACTGTTTCACATCATCTAGATTTGACCTCTAGGGGCTTCATCTCCATCTTTCTACATCTTCATCTCATTCCCCCTAGGGTCACCGGGATTCCCCCCTTGAGGTGATTACCTCACCTCTAAAGTGACAGGGACACCTACTTGAGGTGACAGTGGGTAGATGACCTCTTAGTTGTCGCCATTTAGTGGTTGGGTCAGGCTTTTCCCAACCTACAACTTGTGCGATAACACTAACTATTAAATATAGAACCATATGCAGCAGTTTGTTGATAGAGCAGCACTTCTATGAAAGCCTACAGCTCCCTTGATACCTCCTCAATGTTAATAGTTCTCTCAAGGTGAATTCTAAGAGGACTAACACAATTTATGTTCTCAGTATATGATCCAAGAGAATGTTTACTAATTCAAATGTATGCTCCTAACGTTGAAGTGCATTGTTCTATTTCATTTATTTTGATCCATAGAGTTACCAAGTTATCTCGAATTACTTAAGTCAAGATATTCCTGTGGGTGGCACTAGCAAACAAGATACTAACTTGGGACAATGGTCAAAAGCAAAGTTGGAATGGGCCGGGGTGGTGTTTATGTAAAAATGAAAATGAGTCAATGGATCATCTCTTTGTGCATTGTCCCTTTACAAAGAAGGTCTGGAAGGCGATGTTTAATTTTTACAATATAMAGAACCAGTGGACTAAATTTTCTCTGTTAGATTGCTTTGAAGATTGGATAATTGATGGTGTTGTAGGATTGGTCAAGGCTCTCCCATGTTATGTCATATGGGGGATTTGGCTCGCATGGAACAGAACAACTTTTGAAGATAAGGAAGCCAATGTTGAGAGGCYTSCGCACCAGTTGAGAGTATCCTTTGGAGAAAGAAGAAATCCCATCAAACAAGCTCGTCCATGGTACTTACAGGCCCCTTATATTGATCAAACTCGACCTTGGGATATTTTGATGGAGCGTGCCAAGGAGTCCCAGGTGAATGTGGCTTGGGAGCCCTACTCTATTTAAATTGTTCACATGTATTTTCTCTGAAGTTTGGAGTGGGGTTGGGAACAAATAAAAGGGCAGAACTGTTTGCCCTTTGGATCTTATTGAAATCAGCGGTGGAATAGAAGGTAAAGAGGCTTCAGATCCTTGGAGATTCCAAAGTTGTTCTGGACTGGGTAAGTGGAAGAAGCAGATTTCATAATTTGCCCTTCCGACCAGTCATGGACAGAATCCAGAGGCTGAAAGGGGAAATGGAAGAACTCACTTATATCCATATTTATAGAGAATTAAATAATAGGGCAGATAATCTTTCTAAAGAGGCAATAACAGTTCAGAGAGAAGTACTGATTGAGCAAGTGACAAAGGACAATAACACGCTGCCAGCAGTACAAAAATTACTTTTTTAATGCACTTGATGTTTTAATGTGAATATGTATAAGAATATCGGACAGTTTTTTAATCTGTCTGAACGATCAAGCACTGGAGTAGACAAAAAGGGTTGATATGTTGGTAAGGTTGTAAGTGATGAAACTGTTTGAATTTGGGAAGTAAGGCTTGTTTTTTTTCTGGTATGAAGAGGGAACTTCTGTTTTGTTTCAGGGCCTGAGAAGCCAGTGAAAGTGTATTTGATTTCTTACTCTGAAATATCAATACAAGGATTTTTTCCGATGAATAAAAAAACTTATCTTGAATTAGTTATAAGTTAAAATTAAGGAATAATCAAATACCGCTATCCCTATTAAGCCAAATCATTCAAGCACTTGATTCAAGCTGCTCGAACTCTCATCAAACTCATTCAACTTCTTTCTCATACTCACCTTTACAAGAAACGTGTTCATGGTAGAAATGTGTTCATGGTTGGAAGATTTTGCCAACATGGCATGTTATCATGGCAAGTCAGATGAACAGAAGAACAAGTGCATCGCTATATCCTTCCAAGATGTTCATTCATGTTATAGTCATCTGTCTCAATATAAGAAGCAGAACCAAGTCAATGTTTGCCACAAAACTAGGATTAATTAAAACAACTCAATTTAGTATGCAATTCATTTAACTATTGGTAAGAGGAAACCAAAAGGTCTTGACCTATTTTTCATAACCACTTCAGCAAAACCACAGCATCCAGACTGTCTAACTTTTGTTTTTATTTTCCTATTTATAGAAGGGAAAATCATTTCATAGTGTGTTTGAAAGAATTTGCAAAAGAATCCGGGATATTTCATTTCAATGTGGTGTTTCAGTTATGAAAGATCATTTTAGTGATGAAAAAGCTCCAAAAACTTCAAAGCAATCAAACATTCAATATTATCAGTCATAAGGAAGCATAACAAGAAGAAGATGAGAAGTCCTTTTTTACAGGATGAACTACAACAACCAAGTATAAAAGACCTGGCTCAAGATGTGGTAAAAACGAAATGCAACAGAGAAATACAAAGATTTTCAATTTATCTAGAAGACTTTGAGATGAAACATCAGAAGAATATGAGCAAATGCAACAACCCTGTAACATGCAATAACCTACCACAGTTATTATATGTAAGGTCCCAGTGAATGGCTATATTATTATTTACATCATTGCATGTTTAAACAAAAGCACTTCCGTATATGAGTTCAAAAACAATAAAATACCTCAGTATAAACAACRTGAATACACCCACGTCCAGAATGGGGTTTCTGAAAACTCAATCACAAAAATATAGCAACATCTCATCCAAACTGAAATATATATACCCTTCTCTAATTGCCTGGGTGATTCCACTGAATGCAATTATATTAAAGAAAATTGATGAATACTTCTTGTTTCATATRGAGTTTTGGAAGGACTGAATATTCACCAAAGGAAAATAGTCCATAAAATGAAAATTTCATTGAAAAGGCATCCCAGAAGGACTTTCTAATAAAAACAACAAAAGCTAAAACTGAATTTCTCACAATGACAATGCCTTGTAAATCTGACAACCAAATTCCCAARCCAGAATAAGAAAAACATGACCAAATTTAATTAAAGCAGGATAGAACAAAACAAGGTAATTGCATTTGTTCAGTGTAATATGCACATCAGGAAACTCCACTGAAACCATATACAAAAACAGTTAACATCTTCTAATGCAAATTTCACGAGATTGCTCCATTTTAGGTCTTTCATAATTTATGTCAGAACAATTTTAAATAAAGGAAGCCTGTATTTTTAGAGCCAAAACATCAAAAGTAGCTGCTTCATTGAAGGGTGCATTAAAGGATGAAACATAATCAAATGACGTCTAAAAATTGCAGTAACCTGCAACAGATGATCCAATGTAGTCTGATAGGAGCCATTGACTTTCACGATATGAAATGATTCAGTCTTTGACAGTTGTTCGTAAGATTTTCACATCGTGAATAGGTCTGAAACACAAAAACAAGGGTAAAGAACTCACTTAGAAACAAACTGCTATAAAAGTAACAACAGAAACAAAAAATAAACTAAAGCGCTGAAGATAACACAACTAATCAAATATCCGAATAAAATAAACAGGCATCCCGCACAGGGCATGAAGACAGAGAGCATGACCCAGATGGAGTCTTGAARACGAGCCTTGCTCACATCACCACCTTGAAAGCCCTTGTCAAAGACTCGCAGACTAATTTGTATTTCTACAAAGTTTTGCATCACCCTGGGATGATGTAAAATGCTACTTAAATTAGATGTAGTTTAAGCAAATTGACTTAGGCTTCAAAATAGGCAACCAGAGGGGCTCAATCTGGCAGATACGTTAATAGTAGGATTAGTCAGATTATCCCATCTTGGTCTCATTGGCAACAATGGATTAGTTAAAAAGTTACAGTAATATCTTACATTTTCCCATAAAATCCTTGAATATCCTTTTTGTGCTTAGTTTCATAGTTTCAAAACTTATGTTCTAAAGTGTTTCAGTGTCCTATGCAGCGGTTCTAACTACTACAAAGCAAATTCAGAAATTATAATCAAATCTATATGCATTGATGTGGACAAAATTGTGAATATTCGTGAGCCCAACTTACTAGACTATCCTGCATGGAGGACACACCATAGAAAGATAATCCAAGTGTATAAACATCTCTGAATTTATTTTACAGCAAACGTAAACTGGAGAACATTAAACATGCATTAGGAGAGGATATGTTAGCACAAATTTCCACCCTCCAATTGAACTAATATAACCTATTATTACAGCAATGAAAACTTGGCTAATTCGAGGAAAGCCCCAAATTGTCACAGGCTAGACCCCTCTCCCTTTGGGATAGTGCTTGCTAGCCTAAGGGGGGAGTCCTTAAGGTGATTTGCCGCTGTCCTAAGTCTGATTTTCCACGTTTAATGACAAAAAACTGCCGCTGTTATGTTTTGGACAGCGTGTTAAAATTGTCCAAAACAAGGGGAAAATAGATAGTTTTTAGTTGGAGGGATCCTACAGGGTTAGCACACGAAATATAGACGAGAAATAGATAAAGAAAACTGTTCAAAAGATCAATTAAACCACAATGAACAGCAATAAAAGCGACTAATCTAATTGCAAAATTTCCCAAAGTACCATCAAAAAGTAAGGTTAGAACACAAACACAAAATTTCTTTATTGATAGGCTTGCAAGAGGGTTGGTTGCGCCACAATTGACAAGTCCACAACTGATACAATGATCACTTTGCTCAAAGAAGAGTAATTAGACTAAGAACGACAGAGAAGAATGAGAGAAGAAAAGTATGTTAGTTGCTGCAATATCCAACCAATAACCAATGAAGACCATCCAATATATAGTATAGGAGTTAATGCACATGAGGGAATATGTGTGAGTGAGTAATGTGCATGGGTGAGTTATGAGTGAGAGTGTATGGAGGATAATTTTAGCTTTCCAATGCATGTTAGATTGCTAAATTTGGCCAAGGAATGAGGGGGTTATGAGTTAAAGGGAAATTCACCCTATTTTGTAAGGATTTTCTAAAATTTAGGAATTTTACATTTAAAAGAAATTTAGGGAAAATTTTTAGAAACTGATTGCATGGAAAGTGAGAGGAATAGAGTGAGAAAAATTAGCCTTGAGTGGCTAAACTTTCTCGAGACAATGCCACCTCACCCATGCACCACCTCTTTAGCTTAATTAATTCTCATTTAATACATAATCCTTGGAAAATGCACCCTTGCTCCATGATGCCATGTAAATGCCACATCATCCTGATACTCTGCCACATGTCAAAATCCGAGCCTACAACTTGTCACTGCTAGAGATGACGATGAATGCTAAAAACAGAAATTTCCAAAAATAGCCATTTGGTCCCAAAAATTTGAAACTTGTCGAAACTGACCCAAACTCTCCACAAATGCTCGGAATGACTAAGAGACCACCATCATGTGTCTACTGCTAAAAATAGAAAGTCCTCACATGTCCATGATATTATACTCATTGGATTCGACTTTCTGCAAGGAATCCGAATCTGCAATCAGGATCGACATGCGAGACCTAGTGCTCAACCTGCTAAAAATAGAAATTTGTGAAAAATCATCCCGGATAAGGTCCAAAAGACTCATAATGTCTCAAGGATCCATAATATGTGCTCAGAATCTGAATCTGGGGCCTGGAGCTCAAACTACTAAAAATGTCAAGAGACCCACTCAAACCGTGTCTCCTAAAAAGTAGCAACATCTGTTGTATGTAGACATCTCTCTCAAAATGCATGGGAAACCAAACTAACTCTACCTATGAACAAAATAACCATGTACCGATCATAGACCAGCCTCTGATGGGAACCAACCTCTTGCTCAATGTTATCCCCACTTTGTGGGATAACTAAGGAGATGATGTCTCGAGGCCCTCAGGTTGCAAACATGGAGTACCGAGAGACAGCCTAACCAGCAGTGTCCACTTGCACAGTCAGAGACCCACCTGACCACCACAGCTCCAGGATCGTCACGACGGTATCCACCACATCAGTTGGCCTCCTGAAGACATTGGGTCTTCTACATGAGGTACAAGTCAGGTATTATGGTGAGTTTCATTTCAATATTTGAGGCATTTGAGTTTGTTACATCTATTATTGCTTTTGATTATGTGACGTTTGCTTGGACATTATGCTCTTTGCCATGTTTCACCTTGGTGGTTGACATTAAGCCCTAGTAAGTGGGTCACCCTTAGGAATAGGTCTACTACTAGGAGGTCCTTTTGACAAGTCATCATGCCATTCCCGACCATACTTATCACTTTCCACACTTCATCCCCTCATCTCCTCACCTTTTGCGTTTTTCGGGTGTATTGACCCAAGAAAGGGTTGTCCCTCACTTCATGGGAAGAAGAGATTGAAGGCCCAGAGGCTTGTGGATGGAAAAAAGATAAAATCCTGATTATGAATCTTCCAGATGCTCGCTCAAAGAGGTCTTGAGATCAATGAAAAAGCTTCTCCTAAAAAGTCAAAGACCTGCAAAAGCAAACACATAACATAAATGTCACATATGATTGAGGGATTTACACAAAGTATGTTACAAGCTAGACTATACCCCCATGGCACTGTGTGTACTTCTCCCTCCAAATGACACTTTGGTACTGCCCCCCAAGCTAATCGATTCACCCTAGGGAGTACACAGTGTTTGGACCTTAATTAATTAATGGCAATGAATGGGATTGGAAAAATGATGCATTGAAAACAAAGGTGCAGCACACCCTCTACAAAGGCGCCCATAAATGAGACACTACAACCCCTTGTATCTCATGAACCCCATGCCCAAAAGTCTTCCCCTCATCCGTGACACCTCATCCACATGACTTAGAAGGAGGTCCCCTCGGGAAACACCCCTAAACTTGAGGAACGATTCACCCAATAGAACGTTTTGTCAACCTTCCCATACCTAAGCTTGGCAAATTGCATAGGGTCTTTGAGCATTAGTTTATTTTGATGGGGTGGTTTGGATGTACTTTCTTAGATGGCTCTTTTATTGATTTGGTTTACTCATCATGATGCTTTGAATTGAGATCCTTGGAGGGTGTATCCATTTGTCTTTGTAAGACCCAACTGGTGGACAGTTTTGGAGGAACAAGCCTAGCTTGGGCTTCCATGGGGCTTGAAGCCCACGGGTTGGATGCCAAGGGCCCACATGCCGGATCACGGAGATATGCCTTTGGAGGCTTAGATGACATCATGGAGGACCTAACCTAGCCCCTAGCACCCAAATGATTTGCTTGAGAGAGGAAAAACGTCACCTTCTTGGAGCTTGACGCCATACATGGACTAGGATGTGGTGGTGATGTGACACTTGGCACTTTGATGAGGAGTGGCACCTTGATTTAGTGGAGAGAGTTCCTAGCACCTTGGAAGATTTCTTTTGGAAGCCCAACGTCCCTCCTCCAACCTCAATGACTTGCCAAAAGGTGCCAAAGGTTGCCCAAAAGGAGGGTGACATCATGTTTTAAGGTTTCTTTCATATGCAAAAGTATGAATTAAATAATATTATTTTGTAAAGGGGCAAGATTAGGGTTAGGGTTGTTGACCCCTTATCTTGTGGTTTACCCTAAATTATGTGGACAAACTATGTTTAAGACATTTTGTATAAATAGAGATCATTTTGTATAATTTCATCATAACTCTCCTTTGTGAGAGAGACTCCTTGGCTGAAATTTGTGCCCTACTTGGGCAATTTTGCATATCTCTCTTGTCACTTGCTCTTGTAATGGTTTATCTTTGGCTATTGGATGGATGATAATGCGCTATCTGTTGTGGAGGCTAATTTCTTGCTTTATGGTGGATTTTCTTGGTCAAAAAGAGGTTTATCTTGTTAATGCTTGGACTAGGTAAGGAATCTCTCTTGTTATTGCTTATTTTCTTGGTTGCAAGTGTTAAATTTATATGCAGCAGCGAGAGCCATTCTCCTGGAGGATGGCCAAGACCCTAGATGTGTTCTAGGGCCCCTGGATGTGTTCCAGGGAATCCTTGCTTAGTGCTTGGATTGATCCTTGGATGTGTTCCTTGGTGGTTGATACAAGACCCTAGATGTGTTCTAGGGCCCC
>JASDQU010095023.1:0-21824 GCA_032191745.1 Picea mariana | reverse complement strand
CATGGACTCAAGGAAGAGAAAACTTCCTCTTTCACTTCCGTATGATGGGATGCACCAGAATCTATAATCCATGAATTAGATGAGGAATCAATTGAAAACAGAGCATGATGATTACCTTTCTTAGGAGCAATATCTTCTTCCTTCTGCTTCTTGACTCCCTCTGGAATGAAGTTTCCAAGGTTTTTCTGCTGAAGTGCCTGTGCCATAAGATCAATTTATTTCTTCATGCATGTGGATTCTTCATGATTCGGTTTATTGCAGTAAGTGCACTGCTTTCCATTCTTCTTATTCTTGGAATCTGAAGAGTCTTTGGAACTTGAATAATCATTAAAGGGTTTGGAATATCACTCCTTCTCGTTCTATTTGGATAACCCTTTTCCATCATGCATGGTGAGTGCATGTGCTTTGGGATATTTCATGGGGCCCATCTGTATGAGTTTTGTTTGCTCTTGTGTAAGAGACTCAATGAAATGAGCTGGGGCATTTTCTAACTTGTTCCAAAAAGACATCTGCTAGAATGGAAATTGGAGACATATACAATGTATTCCGGTCCTAGCTTGGCCAAGATTGTTAGAATAAGTTGCTTCTCTTATGTAGACTTGTCAATACCACATTCACCCAAGCTCAAAATCAAAGATTTAAATTTAGTAAATAAATCTTGTATATTATCAAAAATTTTAGGGTCTAAGGTATTCAACTCTACCTCAAGCATATGACCTCGCATCTCATCCTTCTTTCCAAAGAGTCCTTTCAGGGTGGTCCAGATCTCGTTTGGATTCTTGCATGAAGCAACATAAAACCATAAATCAATGAAATTAACTCAAGAAGTAGTCCTATGGACTCATCCTTATGGTTCGCCCATCTCATCTTCTCAATTGCTGATGTAGGTTCTGTTTTAGTTGCCATCGTCAAATTATACAATCCTTTCCTTTTGAGTTGGAATTCTTCCTTGGGATTCCAATCAAAATATTTGTGTGGTGTGAGGATTATCACCAAGTTTGACTGTATAATAGTTTTCCTATCCATCTCTCCCATTGTTTCTAAGAACCCCTAAAAATTTACTCTCAATCTACAAGTGAAAAATTAAGAAATCACGGCAGAAAGGGCACTTTAAGTGAAAATCCGTATCAGTTTCAGGAGACGATATTATGACTTACTTTCTGAGAAAACGGTGAGGAATCTCGCCAAACGATTGAAAACCCACTTGCAGAATGGGTCGATCTACTTCTCAATTGAGTTGTTTCCTCAAAAAATTAATATTTTGGGAGCAATCACTGTAGAAAGGTATGACCACGGATTCGTATTAGTTTTAGGAGGCTATCTTCCACCTTACTTTCTGAGAAAAAGGTGAGGAATATCGCCAAACGGTTGAAAACCCACTTGTAGAATGGGTCATTTTACTTCTCTTGTGAGTTGTTTCCTCAAAATGTTAATATTTTTGGAGAAATCACTACTGAAAGGTACGACCACAGATTTAGCTCGTTGAAACTACGATTTTCCTTATTCTTTGGCTTGTTTGGATTGCTCCAAGCAGCATAGGTTTGATACCATGTTAGTGTTTCATGGAAACCTACACAGGAGACCTAGCTAAAGCATACACAAACAAATATTATCAAGAAAAGGAAGAGAGATACACAATGAATAATGAGAATCAATGTATATTATGATCTAATCAATGAGTAAGTTATATTCACTCATATAGGCAATGACATCCTACAATTAGGAATGCATGCATAATAGTGATGGTTTAAGATTAGAAATTCTAAAATAGAACTAGTCAGTTAACTCCCACTGAACTAGAGTGCCAAAAATAGAAATTTCTCCAACACATACCTCATGTGGAGTATTTTCATTCAGTGTTGATGAGGGTGATCAATTAACCGGGTAACATGCAATACCCACTACCTCTTCACATAATTCTTTCCCTAACCCGACACCACTGAGCATCCACCTTTATTTTTCCATCAACGTCTTGTTCATCCATTCTACAACTCCATTTTGTTGATGTGTATATGGAGTAGTATTTTTCCTTTCTATACCGCACTTCTTACAGAATTATTCAAATTCATTCCCGTAGAACTCTCCACCATTATCTATCCTCAACACCTTAATTCTTTTCTCTGTTTGATTTTCAACAAGAGCCTTAAACTCTTTAAACCTATCAAAGAATTCAGATTTCTTACCAAGGAAGTATATCCAAGTATTCCTTGAGAATTCATCTATAAATGAGACATAGTACACATATTTTCACAATGATGGAACTGACATAGGTCCAAACACATCACTTTGCACTAATTGTAAAATTCCTTCTTTCCTCGATGCACCATAGGGGAATCTTACCCTATTCTTCTTCCCATATACACAATGTTCACATAAATCAAAATCCAGAGAGTAGTTAGACATATCTTTACCGTGTAGTAGTTGAAGACCCTTCTCTCCGATATGACCTAGCCTTTGATGCCACAACATAACCTTTTCTCCAAAGACTATAGGCATTTTTCTTCTTCTTCTCCAATATCATGAACAATGGAACTATTACACCCATTATTAATAGTGCTTCCTTGCAACTTATACAAAGTTCCAATCCAAACTCCCTTCAGCAACACCATTACTCCTCAAACCATCTTGCATGTTTATTTTTCAAATATTGTTTTTACCCCCACATATTCCATTTTTCTTACAGAAATCAAATTTCTGTCCAATCCTAGGATGTGTATAACACCAGGAAGTGCTCGAATCCTTCCATATATGATATTCAATTGACTTTTCCTTGTATTATTATTCTGTTTGTCAAGTCATCACCTAGGAAAACATTGCCTCCATCATACCTTCCATATTCATAGAACCACTCCCTGTGGGGATTCATATGAAAGGATTCACCTGAGTCAACCAACCATGCCTCAAGATCTGCATGTGTTCTTGAAGAATCCAAGTACACATATTCTCCTTCTTCCTTGGAGGTCTTTTCTTCTGTAGAAGGAGCATCTTTAGATCCTTTATTTTTCTCAAAAATTCTGGATCTACATTGCTTCTTGAAGTGCCCTTCTTTTCCACATCTCCAACATACCTTTAATAACTTTCTGGGAGATTTATATCTACCCTTAGACTTATATCTCCCACTTGAGGACTTAGATCTATTCCTTTCCTTGGAGTGTCCTCTTGCAAATAATTCATTTGTGCTCTGTCCTTCCATGCTATTTCGTCGCATCTCCTCCAATAACAAGGATGAGACCACATCATTGAAACTCAAGGTAGTTTTATTACTACATATGGCCACAACCAAACTATCCCACGAGTCTTGTAAAGAGCAAAAACAATTGATACACTTATCTTCATCTGAAATTTTAATCTCAACAAAAAACAACTAGCTTACCAGAGTGTTAAAGGCATTAATATGCTTTGTCATCGAGTCTCCATCTCTCATCCTCAGGTTATACAACTTTTTCCGCGGGAACAATTTATTTACCAGGGACTTAGACTAATACAAGTTCCTCAATTTATCCCATAACTCCTTGGCTGTAGCTTCCCTTGACACATTTAGTAATACTGAACCTCAGAGACACAATCAGATTGTGCTCTTTGCCTTTCGATCCAACGTTTTCCAGTCATTTGTTGATGTTCCTGTAGGTGTAGTACCTAGATCCACCATGACTCACTAATCTCTATCTACCAACATACATTTCATATTGAGCTTCCACATATAAAAAAATTTCCAATTAAATTTCTCGATCGCTATTTTCAAACTACTCGCCATTTCTCTTCATCTAAAGAATCAATACCGTAGATCTCCCACTGTAACAAGGCTTATCACAGTCTTGAGCCAAACCTCTGACAACAAAGGCATCCCTCTAAAGCCAATAATTTCTCTGATACCAAATGTGTATTTTAACCTTGTAAAATAATTTACTGCAAACATATTTTCAATAAAAGAACAGAAAATAGACAATGGAAAATAGACACATTACAAAGATATTTTTCCCTTGGAAACCCAAACCAAGAAAACCAACATATTCTATATTCATTCACATCATACATTGTTTACAATACAATATACATATAGGATCCAGTGACATCCAAAACCCTAATCCAATGACCTGGATTATTCAACAACCCTAATTCCTTAACCAAAAATAGAAAACCATCAGCGAAAAACCATGTGCTGAAAAAGCACCCAAAAATAGACACAAAAATTGAGGAATGCCCAAAAATGGACATGAAAACTAAAGAAACTTTTTGGGGGGGGCACTGCCCTCAAACCCTCGTGCAGGGGGGCTACTGCCCCCCTACAACCCCCAAGGGGGGTCCTAGTTCCCCCCCCTCTTACCTATTCTTACCTCCTTGCGCGCTTGGGGCAATGTAGACACTTGTTCTAGTTGTGGAAAGACTACAACACATATCCAACAATCAACTTATGTCAAATTACTACATTCTCAATGGTTATGTTGAATTTCAACATTCATAATGGGTTATGCCAAATTACTACATTCATCAAGGGTTATGTTGGATTGCAATTCCCCTCAATGGTTATGTCACACTATGATGTTGATCAAGGGAAATGTCACATTCCTACATTTCTATAGGTTGTTGTTGGTTTTCCATGTTCTTCAATGGTTATGTCACTTTGTGATGTTCATCTTGGTTGACATATGTCGAATCACTGCATTCATCTTGGTTGACTTATATCGAATTAAAATATGTTGAAATTCATCTTCGTTGACTTATGTTGAAATTACATATGTCGACATTCATCTTGGTTTTCATATATTGAACCATAATGTGCATCTTGGTTTTCATATCTCGAATTGAAATATTCATCTTAGTTCAATAATAATATTTCAAATAAATTTTATTTTCTAAACTTTAAATAAGAAGTATATGTATAGGGATGTATTTTCATGGTCTTATGATGAGATTAAAGCATATGAACCAAATATCATTAACCATGCAATACCATTTCTACAGGGTGTCAAACCTTTTAGGGATAGATTGACATACATGAACCCCAAGGTGGCACCCACGATTCAAAAAGAACTCCAAAATTGTATGAAGCTTGGATCATTGAGCCAATCGTGGGTTCTCATTGGGTAGCCAATTGTGTATCGGTAAGAAAAAATAAGAGAGAGTTACCCCTTTTCCCAAGATGTCAAAGGGGGAGAGAAGAACATAGGCATGAAGACATGGGGAGTAGCCCCAAGGAAAATACCCTTTGCCTTTGATGTCAAGGGGAGAGAGATAGAAACATTGATGAGGAGAGATGGTCACAAGGGAGCATGAGCATGGTATTTCCATCAATGTTGGTCTTTCCATCAATATCTAAGATCACTCTCCAAGGCTTGACATCAATGACTAAGATCACTCTCCAAGGCTTGACATCAATGACAACCAATTGTCCAAACCGACTATCCAACAATATCCTCATTTAGAATTAATGGAAACTTCAACATGGATGGCAACAATTGTACATGGAAACAATGATCTAGATGGATGTCAGTGGCCTCCCACCTATTCCAACTAGCTCATTTTGGCAATTTTCCAATTTGGCAGTTTTTTTCCTTAGTTTTTGGGTCCCTGACTTGCGGGGCCGATTTGAGGCCCTAAACAATGCTTTTTTAGGGTCCTCGGATAGACCTTTCGAATGGGATACCATGCGCCTAAAACATATATCGTATGAAAAAGTTACGACCCCGAGAATTTGATGTACTAACTTACCCAAATGGGGCCCACATGACTTTTGGCGCTTCATCTCCTAGGGTTAGGTTTTTTGGATGTCTAGGGTTTTTGACATTTCTGTTTATTGTAAAAATGCCTTCAAAGCCTCATTGTAATCATATTCTTGCGAGTGAGTGCAACTGTCACATCGCTTTTCAAAGATAATCTGCCACCATTCTAGCAAGCTTGTTTATGCTGCATTTTACAGTTTCATCTTATTTCCTTATTGAACAGAAACCAATTTTACTGTATATCTGTTATTTTTTGTTAAGCATCTTTTGATAATAATCTATATTCATTTTTTTCTGTAAATATATTCTAGATTAGTGGTATCAGAGCGGTCTTCTCCTTGTCTTTCCTAATGCATGTCCCCAACAAGGTCAGGGTACAAATAATTGGGTCTTGAGATTGTTTCTCTTGAGGACAAAATCTCTCTCACGCCCAAATGATCTCTCATGGTATAAGAAAAGAAAGACAATGGGACATAAGATCCCTTCAAAATGTTGCTCAAGGAAGCCCTCACACAATAGAGGAATGAGATGATGGATAGTTTTGCACAAATCCTTCAGCAGCTACCAACAAGAGACACATCTTCCTCAAATAGAGGCATCACCCCCTTCAAGGTACAAATCAACTTTGATATTCCTATATTTGAAGGTAAGATAGACACAGAAGTGGTAGACAAATGGTTGAATTTTCTAGAAGGGTATTTCTCTGTCCATAACTTCTCGAATAGAGAAACGATTACTTTTGCGCTCTTCAAAGCTGTCCCCCATGTCAAAGACCTGTACACAAAATGGACCACGCTACGGTAGGAAAGAGACCAAGCGATGCCTGAGTTCACAAATATCTTCCATACCTTGCACACCAAGCTAGGTATCAAATATTCTGAGTGACATATGGTGCTCAAGTATCACGACGGTCTGCATAGATACATCTAGGCCAAAATGGAGTTTCTGGACATCTCATCCTTGGGCGCGACCTACCGATATGCTGTCAAAATTAAGTAGAAGCTAAAACAAAAGATGCAAAAATTTGGGCCTAGGAACTCCTCAGAAAAAGACAGGAAAGGGCAGCCCCAACCCACATAACAAATGACAGAGAAAATATGAACAGCCTCAGGACAACCATTCCAGGCTGTAAGCAAAGAAGGACACCGGAAAGACAAATAAAAATACTGGGAAGTGGTGTGACTTCCATAAGAGCCCTTGGAATAACATTGTTGATTGTCACTCGAAGCAGTCATTGGTGGCTGAGGTGAAATCCTATGAATCAGATGCAGGTTCTGACTCTGAGTTAGAACCAAAAAGGGGGATACATATCATAGATGCAGAACCTAGTGCTATTATTGCTACCACCAAGCTCCACCCCAGTGAACCAGATGAGCCTAAGGAAGGTGAGCACATTTTTCATTCGCATATGTGGGTGAAGGGTACCCCACTGCACTTCATCATTGATAGCGGTATCCAGAAGAACCTCATCTTAGTAGAGGTTGTCAAGAGACTCTCCCTACTGACAACGTTGCACCCACAACCCTACACCATTAGATGGCTCCTCCAAGGAATCAATATTTGCGTTAGGCAACAATGACGCCTATCATATGACATCAAGCCCTTCAAAGATGAGGTATTTTGTGATGTTTCCCCTCTCAAAGTTTGTAATGTTATTTTCGGCAACAATATTTATGGAAACATCATGTTGTATATGAGTCTAGGCCTCACAGTGTTATTATTACTTTGAACAAGAAATTGTACAGGATACCCGAGGCAGTCCCACCCAGTGCTATTTCCTTGATCTATGCCAAGAAATGCAGAAAGGTCATCTCTCAAAAAGGGAAGTTCATATTCTCCATGATTCACTCTCAGATTGAACAAAATATCATAGCCACTTCCATGATCTCCATGGCTAACCTCTCCATACAACAGAAGCAAGTGGATAAGGTCGTGGAAGAATACTCAGATATCTTATCCTCACCTATCGGGGTACCTCTGCATGGTCAGGTCAAGCACCCCATTGATCTAACCCCCGATGCACCACTGCCCAATGAGCCATTCTACCACTGCTCTCTATTAGAGAATGAGGAGATCAAGCAGCAGATCTAAGAACTGATCCACAAGGGGAACATCCATCCCAGTTCATCACCTTGAGGGAGCCCAATTGTTCTGGTACATAAGAAAGATGGAACCTGGCGATTTTACATTGATTACCGGGACCTAAATAAAATCACAGTCAGAAATCGATACCTGATTCCAACATGGAATACATGTGGATCCAACCAAAATCCAAGTCATCTGTGACTTGTGAGCCCCAACCACACTCACTGAGATTTGAAGCTTTTTGGGCCTTGCCAATTTCTATCGCAGATTCTTGTTGGAATTCTCCCATATTGCATGGGCCCTCAGCCAAGTAACCAGGGGTCGTGGTAAAAATAAATTTGTGTGGGGTCGGTCCCAAAAACAAGCGTTCGATGATTTAAACCAGTGCTTGTGGTCAACCCTAGTACTTTCACTATCGGACCTGCAAAAACCATTTGAGATCAAGATAGATTCTTCAGGGTAAGTTGTGGTTGTCGTTCTCACTTAGCACAACCACCCCATGGCCTATCATAGTAAGACACTATCAGATGGTGTCTGTAAGTACCCTACTTACGAAAAAAAAGTGTACTCCATTGTGCAAGCCTACCATCAGTGGAGACATTACATTCTTGGAAAGGAGACAATCATCCACCTTGATCATAAGCCATTGTAGTTCATGTAGACACAAGGAAAATTGCAGAATGACTGCCATCAGAAGTGGTCCGTGTACTTGCATAAATTCCACCTCAACATCAAGTATAAAATGGGAAGCACCGACCATGTCATTGATTGCCTCAGCATACCACCAGTCGTGACACTCACCACGGTGCTAGAATCTTGCGGCCATGAGACCTCTAGATGGCCCCAAATCTATGAGATAGACTCATACTTCGCCATGACCTACCAAATGTTAGTTGTAAATGTAGTTGTCGCTAATTTCCATCTACAGGATAGGTTGTTGTGCCATCTAGGGCATATCTGCATTTCATCAAGAAAGCGAGTGAAGTTGATCTGGGAATCCCACTACAGTTGGGTGGTAGGAAATTTTGGCGTTGAAAATACAGTGGAAATGCTGCAAAAACATCTCTACTGGCTGAAACTTCGACAAGAGGTTAGGAAATATATCAGGTCCTGCACTGCCTGCACGATTGCCAAACCAACCACTAAGAAACAGGTCTTATACACCCCTCTGCCTACTCCTAATAGGCCATGGGAATCCATCTCAATGGACTACATGTCATGCCTCCCATCCACTAAGCGGGGAAATGAATGTGTTTTTTTTGTTGTGGATTGCTTCTCTAAGATGGCGATTCTGGCCGCCTACTACAAGAGCATCATAGCAGAGGCAACTGCCAAGCTCTTCTTTGAATGAGTCTTGATACATTTTGGAATCCCACAAACCATTGTCTCAAATCAGGACAGTCAATTTCTTAGCACATTCTGGTAAATCCTCTAGTGAGCCAGGTGGATATCGATGGCCACCCACCTTTTCCAACTGGCTCAAAAACGTTTTCTGGCAATTTTGGTAATTTACTATTTTTAGCAGTTTTTTGGGTCCTAAACTTCCAAAGTCGTTTTGAGGCCCTAAAAGAATTTTTTTGGGAAAACGGGGAGCAACATGGAAGTTCCTTAGATGTTCCTCACACGGAATTTGCAGTCCTCAGATAGATATTTCTAATGAGGTATAGAGCGCCCCAAATGGAGATCGTATGAAAACGTTACAGCCCCAGGAAGTTAACGTATCAACTACCTCCATCGGGGCCAGCAAACCTTTTGGATTTTCATCTTCTGGGGTTAGGGTTTTGGATTTTAATTATGTTAAAAAGTCCCTTAGAGCCTCATTTTAATGATCATCTTCTTGCGAATGTAAGTAGCCGTCACATCTCTTCTTAGAGATAAGCTGCCACCATTCTAGTGAGTCTTTCACTCTGTATTTTTACAGTCTTTGTACATTTCTGCTCATTACTAGAAATTGTATTACTATATCTCTGTGTTTATGGTTGCATCTCTGATACATTTATGTTATATTGTTGGATATCTGGTATATCTCTGTATATTTCTTTATTATATATCCGCTCTCATTTCATGCTGAAAATAATTCGGATCACTGGTATCAGAGCAAGCTGCTCTTGATCATTTTTTTCAGTGCATGTCCCCGACAAGGTCCAAGTATAGAAATTTGGGTCTCAAGCTTGTCTCTCTTGAGGAAAATCGCTCTCACACACCCAAAAAACCCTCAATGGCGGAAGAAATGAAAAACAACAGAGCAGACGATTCCATCAATCTGTTGCTTGAGCAAGCTCTCATGTGACAGAGGGACGAAATGATGGAGAATTTTTCCCACATCCTTCAATGCCTGCCGATAAAAATAGGCGCATATTCATCAAACAACCACTTTGGAACCACCTCACCTTTCAAGGTACAAGTTAATTTTGATATTCCTATATTTGAAGGATAGATAGATGCAGAAGCCCTAGACAAATGGTTAAACTTGCTAGAAGTTTATTTCTCTGTTCACAATTTTTTCGACAGAGAAAATATCACCTTCACACTCCTTAAAGCTCTCCCTCGTGTAAAACATTGGTCGGAAACTTACTGGGAGTAGAGTTCCACAGAGGAGTCTGGAATATATGAGGCAGATCCCACTTGGGATTGTTTTGTGGATGCGGTAAAGAAACAATATTACCTTGTTGGAAACTATGAGGACCAATACATGAGATGGAGCACACTATGACAAGAGAGGGGACAAGAAGTTTTGGAGTTCACCAATACCTTCCATACCTTGCACACCAATATGGGTATCAAAGACTCTGAGTGACATCTGGTTTTGAAATACCAAGGGGCTCTACATAGATACATCCAAACTGAAATGGATTTTCTGGACATCTCATCACTCGGTTCTACTTATTTGTATGTTGTTAAAATCAAGAAGAAGTTTAAGCACCAAAACAAACAGGATTTGGGATCTGAAAATCCACAACAACCAAAGTATGAGAAAGACGACCCTAACAAACAACTTCCTGAAAACTAGTCTAAGCCATGAGAAAAGAAGGGTCACGGAAAGACGAAGGACACCGGAAAATGGTGCGATTTACACAAAAGCCCCTAGAATAGCACTGATGAATGTCACTCAAAACAGTTATTGGTGGCTGAGATCAAAGACAAGGAGCTAAACCCTGATTCCAAATCTGATTCTGAAAATATTGGTAAAAGACAGATCATCAACGTAGACCCCACTGCTATTGTCACGACTGTAACAATTCAACCAAAAGAACCAACAGATCTTGAAGAGGGGGAGCACCTTTTTCATTGACATATGTGGGTGAAGGGTACCCCACTGCGTTTTATTGTTGATAGAAGAAGCCAGAAGAACCTCATCTCGGCAGAGGTCGTCAAACAGTTGGGATTGTCGACAACACCACACCCACAACCATACAACATCGGATGGCTTCGCCAAGGATGAGATGTTCGTGCCATCCAACAGTATCGATTGTCATACGACATCCAACCCTTCAAGGATGAGGTATTATGTGATGTTTCCCCATTGGATTTTTGTGATGTTTTGTTGGGCTAGGCATATATGTGGAATCACCATGTTATTTATGAGTCTCGACCCCATAGTGTCATTATTACTCTAAGGGTCATCTCTATAGAATACCAGAGGTAGTTCCAACTATTGTCCCACCTAAAAAGTGTCGCAAGGTAGTATCTCATACTACAAAATTCATCTTCTTCACAATCTATTCAAAAGGTGAAAAGAAGGATACTGCAACCACTATAGCCTCGACCCAAGCACCTTCTATCCAACAGCATCAAGTCGACAAGATTGCATAAAAGTGTAAAGATTCCTTCTGCACATAGTCATCTCAGATAGCCCGATTGGTTGAATAGAGTCGACCCTGCCAACAACAGGTTCGTGAAAACCTTCCAGAAGCTAAGCAGTGCAACTTCTCCAATAAGGCAAGCAACTCATCAAGATGCAAATTCAGCAAACGCTTTTCCCTCTCCCCTAGGCACTTAACGCAATGGAGACCATTGCTTCCTAAGGAGGGAGGATTGATCCAGGTGGATATCGGTGGCCACCCACCTTTTCCAACTGGATCAAAATAATTTTCTGGCAATTTTGGTAATTTACTATTTTTAGCAGTTTTTCGGATCCTGAACTTCTGGAGCTGTTTTGAGGCCCTAAACGATGTTTTTTGGGAAAACGGGGAGAAACATGGAATTTATTTCGATGTTTCTCACACCAAAGTTGTATTCCTCGGATAGATATTTCTAACAAGGTATCGAGCGCCCCAAACAAAGATCGTATGAAAAAGTTACGCCCTCGGGAATTTGACATATCAACTACCTCCATCGGGGCCCGCAAACCTTTTGGATTTTCATTTTCTGGGGTTAGGGTTTTTTATTTTCCTTCTGTTAAAAAGGCCCTTAGAGCCTCGTTGTAATGATCATCTTCTTACGAATGCGAGTAGCCGTCACACCTCTTCTCATAGATAAGCCGCCACCATTCTAGTGATTCTTTCACTCTGTATTTTTATAGTCTCTATACATTTTCGCTCATTAATAGAAATTGTATTACTTTATCTATGTGTTTATCATTGCATCTCTGATACATTTATGTTATATTGTTGGATATGTGGTATATGTCTGTATATTTCTTTATTATATCTCTGCTCTCATTTTGTTCCAAACATAATACAAATCATCTGGTCACTGCTAGACACCAAGCTCACCAAATCCACGACCTTTCACCCCCAGACATATGGCCAAACTAAGGTCATAAATCGAATGATCATGCATATCCTGTACATGTATAATTCCAATAACCCTCGCACATGGGATGAGATTCTCCCCTATGTTCAACATAGCCACAATCGAGCCCTACATAGCTCAATCAGCCACATCCCCTTTCAAGTGGGGTTAGGATTCCAGCCAATGGGTCACATAGATGTTGCACTACCCCTTGCGTTCACCTCAGCCAACTCATCCCCTAATCCAAATGAAGTTGAAAAATCCACTCGATTCATTGAGCGAATCCAACACATCCGCTAACAGGTTCAGGATATCCTACATAAGTCCAATGACAAGTACAAGCAGCACCATGATCAACACCGGGTGCCAGATAAGTTTTAGGTGGGCGACAAAGTTTGGTTGCACTTGTAGAAAGACCGCCTTACAGGACCCCATCAGAAGTTTTCCCCACTCCATTATGGGCCATAAACCATCACCAAGTGATCCAGGTGGATATCGGTGGCCACCCACCTTTTCCAGCTGGCTCAAAAGAGATTTGTTGCAATTTGATACAAGGTACAAATCAAATTTGATATTCCTATATTTAAAGGTAAGATAGACGTAGATGCGGTAAACAAATGGTTGAATCTTCTAGAAGGGTATTTCTCTGTCCATAACTTATCAAATAGAAAAATGATTACTTTTGCGCTCCTCAAAGATGTCCCCCATGTCAATGACTTGTACACAAAATGGACCACACTACGGCAGGAAAGAGACCAAGCGGTGCCTAAGTTCACAAATATCTTCCATACCTTGCGCACCAAGATGGGTATCAAATATTCTGAGTGATATATGGTGCTCAAGTATCACGGCGGTCTACATAGATACATCCAGGCCAAAATGGATTTTCTAGACATCTCATCCTTGGGCGCGACCTACTGATATGCTGTCAAAATTGAGTAGAAGCTAAAACAAAAGATGCAAAAATTTGGGACTGGGAACTCCTCATAGAAAAATCCAAGAAAGGGCGGCCCCAACCCACATAACAAATGCCAGAGCAAATACAGATAGCCTCAGGACAACCATTCCAGGCCGTAAGCAAAGAAGGACACTGGAAAGAAAAATAAAGATACCGAGAAGTGGTGTGACTTCCATAAGAGCCCCTGGAATAACACTGTTGATTGTTGCTCGAAGAAATCATTGGTGGCTAAGGTGAAATCCTATGAATCAGATGTAGGTTCTGACTCTGAGTTAGAACCAGAAAGGGGGATACATATCATAGATGCAGAACCCAGTGCTACCATTTCTACCACCAAGCTCCACCCCAGTGAACCAGACGAGCCAGAGGAAGGTGAGCACATTTTTCATTCGCAAATGTGGGTGAAGGGTACCCCGTTGCACTTCATCATTGATAGCAATATCCATAAGAACCTCATCTCAGTAGAGGTTGTAAAGAGACTCTCCCTGCTTACAATGCTGCACCTACAACCCTACACCATCAGATGGCTCCTCCAAGGAATCAGTATCCACGTCAGGCAACAATGACACCTGTCATATGACATCAAGCCCTTCAAAGATGAGGTATTTTGTGGTGTTTCCCCTCTCGAAGTTTGTAATGTTATTTTGGGCCAACAATATTTATGGAAACATCATGTTTTATATGAGTCTAGGCCTCATAGTGTTATTGTTACTTTGAACAAGAAATTGTACAGGATACCCAAGGAAGTCCCACCCAGTGTTATTTCCTTGATCTATGCCAAGCAATGCATAAAGGTCATCATTCAGAAAGGGAAGTTCATCTTCTCCATGATTCACTCTCAGATTGAAAAAAATATCGTAGCCACTTCCATGATCTCCATGGCTGACCTCTCCAAACAACAGAAGCAAGTGGATAAGGTCATGGAAGAATACTCAGATATCTTATCCTCACCTACCGGGGTAACTTTGCACTGTCAGGTCAAGCACCCCATCGATCTGACCCCCGACGCATCGTTGCCCAATGAGCCAGTCTACCGCCGCTCTCTGTTAGAGAATGAGGAGAACAAGCAGTAGATCTAAGAACTACTCCACAAGGGGCACATTTTTCCTAGCTCATCACCTTGTGGGAGCCCAATTGTTCTGGTACATAAGAAAGATGGAACATGGTGATTTTTCATTGACTACCGGGCCCTGAATAAAATCACAGTCAGAAAATGATACCCGATTCCATGAATCAATGACCTCCTTGATCATCTCATGGGGAAAAAATACTTTAGTAAGATTGATCTGAAGCCTGGCTACCACCAGGTCCCCATAATATAGACAAATGTATGGAAGACTTCCTTCAAGTCAAAGGAAGGTCTTTTTGAATGGTTGGTCATGCCCTTTGGTTTGAAAAATGCTCCAGCCACTTTCATGAGGATGATGGACGATATCCTGCGACCATTCACCAATACATTTGTAGTGGTGTATCTAGATGACATCCTCATTTACAACAAGACTTGGGAAGAACACTTGAATCATATTCAACAGGTTTTGCACACCCCACGGCAGCACCAACTCTACGCTAAATTGGAAAAATACCCCTTCGGCATGGACAGGTCTCATTACCTGGGGTACATCATTGATCAACATGGAGTACATGTGGATCCAACCAAAATCCAAGTCATCCGTGACTGGCGAGCCCCAACCACGCTCACTGAGCTTTGAAGCTTTTTGAGCCTTGCCAATTTCTACCGCAGATTCTTGTTGGGATTCTCCCATATTGCATGGGCCCTTGGCCAAGTAACCAAGGGTTGTGGTAAAGAGAAATTTGTGTGGGGTCAGTCTCAAAAACAACCGTTCAATGATTTAAACCAGTGCTTGTTCTCAACCCCAGTACTTTCACTACCGCACCTTCAAAAACCCTTTGAGATCAAGACATATTCTTCATACAATGTTGTGGTTTCCGTTCTCACTTAGCACAACCACCCCGTGGCCTATCATAGTAATACACTATCATATGGTGTCCATAAGTACCCTACTTCGGACAAAGAAGTGTACTCCATTGTGCAAGCCTGCCGCTAGTGGAGACATTACATTCTTGGGAAGGAGACAATCATCCACCTTGATCATAATACATTGTAGTTCATGTAGACACAAGGAAAATTGCAAAATGACCTCCATTAGAAGTGGTCCACGTACTTGCATAAATTCCACCTCAACATCAAATATAAAATGGGAAGCATCGACCGCATCATTGATTGCTTCAGCAGACCACCAGTCGCGACACTCACCATGATGTTAGAATCTTGCAGCCATGAGACCTATGGATGGCCCCAACTCTATGAGACAGACTCATACTTCACTATGACCTACCAAATGTTGAGTGTAAATGCAGTTGTCACTAATTTCCATCTATAGGATGAGTTGTTGTGTCGTCTGGGGCATATCTGTGTTTCATCAAGCGAGTGAGCGAGGTTGAACTGGGAATCCCACTACAGTCGGGTGGTAGGACGCTTCGGCATTGAAAAGACAGTGGAAATGCTACAGAAACATCTCTATTGGCTGAAACTTCGAGAGGAGGTCAACAAGTATATCAGGTCCTGCACTGCCTGCGCGATTGCCAAACCGACCACTAAGAAACAAGGCTTATACACCCCTCTGCCTACTCCTGATAGGCCACGGGAATCCATCTCAATGGAATACATGTCATGCCTCCCATCCACCAAGAAGGGAAATGAATGTGCTTTTTTGGTTGTGAATCACTTCTTTAAGATGGCGATTCTAGCCACCTACAAGAAGAGCATCATAGCAGAGGCCACTGCCAAGCTCTTCTTTGAACGAGTCTCATTACATTTTGGAATCCCACAAACCATTGTCTCATATCAAGACCGTTGATTTCTTATCACATTCTGGTAAATCCTCTGGTGATCCAGGTGGATATCGATGGCCACCCACCTTTTCCAACTGGCTAAAAATAGTTTTCTGGCAATTTTGGTAATTTACTATTTTTAGCAGTTTTTCGGGTCCTGAACTTCCAGAGCCATTTTGAGGCCCTAAACGACATTTTTTGGGAAAATGGGAGCAACATGGAAGTTTCTTCAATGTTTCTCACACAAAATTTGTAGTCCTCGGATAGATATTTCTAACGAGGTATTGAGTGCCCCAAACAGAGATCGTATGAAAAAGTTACGCCCTCGGGAAGTTGACGTATCAACTACTTCCATCGAGGCCTGCAAACCTTTTGGATTTTCATCTTCCAGGGTTAGGGTTTTGGATTTTACTTATGTTAAAAAGGACCTTAGAGCCTCATTTTAGTGATCATCTTCTTGAAAATGCAAGTATCCATCACATCTCTTCTCATAGATAAGCTACCACGATTCTAGTGAGTCTTTCACTATATTTTTACAGTCTCTGTACATTTTTGCTCATTAATAGAAATTGTATTATTGTATCTCTTTGTTTATGGTTGCATCTCTGATACATTTATGTTATATTGTTGGATATCCGATATAGTATATTTCTTTATTATATATCTGCTCTCATTTCGTGCTGAAAATATTCTAGATCAGTGGTATCAGAGCAGGCTTCTCTTGATCGTTTTTTTCAGTGCATGTCCCCTACAAGGTCCGAGTATAGAAATTTCGATCTCAAGCTTGTCTCTCTTGAGGAAAAACACTCTCGCACACCCAAGAAACCCTCAATGGCGAAATAAAAGAAAAACAACAGAGCAGACGATTCTACCAATATGTTGCTTGAGCAAGCTCTCACGCGACAGAGGGATGAAATGATGGAGAATTTTTCCCACATCCTTCAATGCCTACCGATAACAACAGGCACATATTCATCAAATGACCACTTTGGAGGCACCTCACCTTTCAAGGTACAAGTAATTTTGATATTCCTTTATTTGAAGGACAAATAGATGCAGAAGCCCTAGACAAATGGTTAAACCTGCTAGAAGGTTATTTCTCTGTTCACAATTTTTTCGATAGAGAAAATATCACCTTAACACTCCTTAAATCTCTCCCTCATGTCAAACATTGGTGAGAAACTTACTGGGAGTAGAGTTCCACAGAGGAGTCTGGAATATATGGGGCCGAGCCCACTTGGGATTGTTTTTTGGATGTGGTAAAGGAACAATATTACCTTGTTGGAAACTATGAGGACCAATACATGAGATGGAACACACTACGACAAGAGAGGGGACAAGAAGTTCCAGAGTTCACCAATACCTTCCATACCTTGCACACCAAGATGGGTATCAAAGACTTTGAGCGACATCTTGTTCTGAAATACCATGAGGCTCTACACATATACATCCAAACTAAAATGGATTTTCTATACATCTCATCACTTGGTTCTTCTTATTGATATATTGTTAAAATCGAGCAGAAGTTTAAGCACCAGAAAAAATGGGAGTTGGGATCTGCAAATCCGCAACAACCAAAGTATGATAAAGACAACCCTAACAAACAACTTCCTGAAAACCAGTCTAAGCCATGGGAAAAGAAGGGTCACGGAAAGGCGAAGAAGGACACCGGAAAATGGTGTGATTTACACAAAAGCCCCTAGAATAGCACCAATGAATGTCACTCAAAACAATTATTGGTGGCCGAGATCAAAGACAAGAAGATAAACCCTGATTCTGAATCTGATTCTGAAAATACTGGTAAAAGATAGATCATTGACGTAGACCCCACTGCTAATGTTACAACTGCAACAATTCAACCAGAAGAACCAACAGATCTTGAAGAGGGGGAGCACATTTTTCATTGACATATGTGGGTGAAGGGTACCCCACTGCATTTTATTGTTGATAGCGGAAGCCATAAGAACCTCATCTCAACAGAGGTCATCAAACAGTTGGGATTGTCGACAACACCACACCCACAACCATACAACATCGGATGGCTTTGCCAAAGATGAGATGTTCATGCCATCCAGCAGTATCGATTGTCATATGACATCCAGCCCTTTAAGGATGAGGTATTATGTGATATTTACCCATTGGATTTTTGTGATGTTTTGTTGGGCCAGCCATATATGTGGAAGCGCCATGCTATTTATGAGTCTCGACCCCGTAGTGTCATTATTACTCTAGGGGTCATATCTATAAAATACCAGAGGTAGTTCAAACTATTGTCCCACCTAAACAGTGCCACAAGGTAGTATCTCATACTACAAAATTCAGCTTCTTCACAATCTATTCAAAAGGTGAAAATAAGGATACTACAACCACTATAGCCTCATCCCAAGCACCTTCTATCCAATAGAATCAGGTTAACAAGATTTCATAAAAGTGCAAAGATTCCTTCTGCACATAGTCATCTCAGATAGCCTAACTAGTTGAATAGAGTCAACCCTGCCAGCAACAGGTTTGTGACAACCTTCCAAAAGCTAAGCAGTGCAACTTCTCCAACAAGGCAAGCAACTCATCAAGATGCAAATTCAACAAACACTTTTCCCTCTCCCCTGGGCACCCAACACGATGGAGACCATTGATTCCTAAGGAGGGAGGATTGATCCAGGTGGATATCAGTGGCCACCCACCTTTTCCAAGTAGCTCAAAACAATTTTCTGGCAATTTTGGTAATTTACTATTTTTAGCAATTTTTCGGGTCCTGGACTTCTGGAGCCGTTTTGAGGCCCTAAACGATGTTTTTTGGGAAAACGGGGAGAAACATGGAATTTCTTTCGATGTTTCTCACACCAAAGTTGTATTCCTCGGATAGATATTTCTAACGAGGTATCGAGCACCCCAAAAGAAGATCGTATGAAAACTTTATGCCCTGGGGAATTTGACATATCAACTACCTCCATCGGGGCCCGAAAACCTTTTGGATTTTCATCTTCTGGGGTTAGGGTTTTTTATTTTCCTTCTGTTAAAAAGGCCCTTAGAGCCTCATTGTAATGATCATCTTCTTGCGAATGCGAGTAGCCGTCACATATCTTCTTAGAGATAAGATGCCACCATTCTAGTGAGTCTTTCACTCTGTATTTTTACAGTCTCTATACATTTTCACTCATTAATAGAAATTGTATTATTTTATATCTATGTTTATGGTTGCATCTATGATACATTTATGTTATATTGTTGGATATGCGGTATTTCTCTGTATATTTATTTATTATATTTCCACTCTCATTTTGTTCCGAACATAATCCAGATCATTTGGTCACTGCTGGACACCAAGATCACCAAATCCATGACCTTTCACCCCCAGACATATGGCCAAACTAAGGTCGTAAATTGAATGATCATGCATATCCTATGCACGTATAATTCCAAGAACCCTTGCACATGGGATGATATTCTCCCCTATGTTCAACATAGCCACAACCGAGCCCTACATAGGTCAATCAACCACATCCCCTTTTAGGTGGAGTTAGGATTCCAACCAATGGGTCACATAGATGTTGCACTACCCCTTGCATTCACCTCAGCCAACTCATCTCCTGCTCCAAATGAAGTTGACAAATCCACCCGATTCATTGAGCAGATCCAACACATACGCTAACAGGTTCAGGATATCCTACATAAGCCCAATGACAAGTACAAGTAGTGCCATGATCAACATTGGGTGCCACATAAGTTTCAGGTGGGCAACAAAGTTTTGTTGCACTTGCAGAAAGTCCATCTTACAGGACCCCATCGAAAGTTTTCCCCACTCCATTATGGGCCATAAACCATCACCAAGTGATCTAGGTGGATATCGGTGGCCACCCACCTTTTCCAGCTGTCTCAAAACAACTTTCTCACAATTTTGATAATTTACTATTTTTAGCAGTTTTTCGGGTCCTGAACTTCCAGAGCCATTTTGAGGCCCTAAACGATGTTTTTTGGGGCATGTTGCGATTGCAAAATTTCATCATGAAATTTTGTGCAACTATTGTAGTCCTTGGATAGATCTTTCCAATGGGCTATCATATGCCTAAAATGAATATCGTATGCAAAAGTTACGACCCCAGGAAGTTGATGTACTGACTTACCCAAACGGGGCCCACATGACTTTTGGCATTTCATCTCCTAGGGTTAGGTTTTTGGATGTTTAGGGTTTTTGATACTCCTGTTTATTGTAAAAGGACCTTGAGAGCCTCATTGTAATCATCTTCTTGCTAATGAGTGCAGTCGTCACATCTTTTCTCAGAGATAAGCTGCTACCATTCCAACAAGCCTTTTTTCTACTGCATTTTACAGTTTTAGCTTATTTCCTTATTGAATAGAAAATCAATTTTACTATGTTGTTCAGAGTATGTTGTGGGTGTCGTTCTCACGCAACACGACCATCCCGTGGCCTATCATAGTGTGACACTATCATATGTTGTCCATAAGTACCCTACTTACGACAAAGAAATGTACTCCATTGTGCAAGCCTACCGCCAGTGGAGACATTACATTCTTGGGAGGGAGACTATCATCCACACTGATCATAAGCAACTGCAGTTCATGCAGACATAAGGAAATTGCAGAATGATCTCCATCAAAAGTGGTCCACATGCTTGTAGCAATTCCACATCAACATCAAGTATAAAACATGAAGCACCAACCGCGTCGTTGATTGCCTCAGCAGAGCACCGGTCGCAACACTCACCACAGTGCTAGACTCTTGCGGCTATGAGACCTCTGGATGGCCCCAACTCTATGAGATAGACCCAGACTTCGCCACCACGTACCAAATGTTGGGTGCAAAGGCAGTTGTCGATAATTTCCATCTTCAGGATGGGTTGTTGTGTTGACTGGGCCATATATTTGTTCCATCAAGTGAGCGAGTGAAGTTGATCTGGGAAGCCCACTACAATCGGGTGGTAGGACACTTTGGCATCGAAAAGACAATGGAAATGCTACAAAACCATTTCTACTAGCCGAAACTTCGACAGGAGATCAACAAGTATATTAGGTCTTGCACTGCCTGCACTATTACCAAATCAACCACTAAGAAACAAGGCCTATACACCCCTCTTCCTACTCCTGAAATACCATGGGAATCCATATCAATGGACTACATGTTGGGCCTCCCACCCACCAAGCAGGGAAATGATTGTTTTTTTGTGGTTTTTGATCGCTTTTCTAAGATGGGGATTTTGGTTGCTTGCAAGAAGAGCATCACAGCATAAGCCACTACCAAGATCTTCTTTGAATGGGTCTGGGTACATTTTTGAATCCCACAAACCATTGTCTCAGATCAAGACAATTGATTTCTCAGCACATTCTAGTCGAACCTCTGTCACTGCTGGACACCAAGCTCACCAAATCCATGGCCTTCCACCCCCAGACAGATGGCCAAACCGAGGTCATAAATCGAATGATTGTGCATATCCTACACATGTATAATTCCAAGCACC
>JASDQU010095022.1:5581-19781 GCA_032191745.1 Picea mariana | reverse complement strand
GGGGGGGGTGAATCAGTTGTCATTGCGCTTAAACAATTATGCCCATTTTAAACTCATTACATAACACTCAATGATGATCACAATAATCCAGGGAAGTAAACAATAGAGTATTCAACATCAATCACACACATGAAGTATACAGAAACAAATATTCCTGAGGAAACCCATAAAGAGATAAAACCTATTCTTCTTAGAATGATAGGTAGTCTTTTATGTTTTGTACATCATCTATCTTTGAGCACCAACTCAATGTGAGGCTACCACCTCTGTTTGACAAGATGCAACTTGCTTAGATCACCAACTCCCTAGTTTCTCTATCACCCACTAGAAGGAAGCACAAACTCCTTGAGTGTTCCAGCACCAACTGGATGGAAGCACCAACTTCTAGTCACACAGGCACCAACCTGTACAACAGAGAACAATAGTTCTCCCTTGCACCACCCTACCACCCTGGTTTTTCTAGCTGCAACCAGATGGAAGCTACAACTCCCTGTGTTCAAGCACCCACTTGCAACTTTGAGGATAATAGTCCTACCTAACACCACCCTACCACCCTGAAATATAAATCTTTGCTTGCTGAAATTTATTACAGTGATACAATATTTATCAATGGCTTACCAGTCTCATCATTGTTCTACTACACCACTCTGCTCTTCCTGCATTAGTGTCTTCCTACTCCCATCTTCTTGCACTTAAGTTCCTGTACAGTCTACTGTTTTCACCATTTCTGCTTTGTCCAGCTTATGTTCTTCATCTCTTCATCTTTCATGCTTTGTTCGTATTGTCTTCTTGATCACATACAGTTCAAATTGTTTTACCAAGAAAAACCAACCTCTCTCTATCATGACATTTTTATTTTATTCCTTCTCTCATCATCCGTTACACTCCAAATCTCCAACACCTGTGTCGGGAATCTCAGAATGCTCAAGAGCCATGATTCTAACACCCCAGAACAATGATTCAGTTAGTGTAACTGAATCGTAACTGATCAAGAAACCATGAAGTCAAACAACAACCCTTCGATCAGATTCAGTTTTATCAACGTCGTTGGATTATACACGCAGAGGCTTTTTGACTTTTCAATGCGTAACCTCCGATGTGGAGCCTAGTAACACTATCTCCTTCCCCTATCTTCCATTGATGTGACCTTGGGAAATGTTATCATGTGACCATAGGAATGCAAGCATGACCAAAGGTGGTTTGAGATCAAACTACTTTTCGCCCCATAGTTTACCTCGAGCCTCCACGTGTCCTTTCTCCAAAACCGTGGTTTCGATTGCGACCTACCTTCAGAAAATTAACTTTCGAGCAATTTCTAGTCCCGCAATCAGGCGTGATCATTGATCTCATGGTCTCTGACAGATTCCTTTGATAAACAACTCCAATATATCATCTTTCCTTCCTCTTCTATGTATCCACGCCCTCCTAAGTCTTAACGAACAAGTGACGTGTGGCCCTCCAAACCGACGAATGAGATCGATTTCACCTTTCGGGCTTCGGGAGTCTCGATTCTCAAAATCCACTTTCTCTGCGGTTCTTCCACTCGAAATTCGCGATCTATCAACATGTGGTCTTCTCGAATCAACGATCGCAATGCCTTTGGGGTTTTCGGGGTTAGGGAATCTCAACTTTCCTTGCTCTCTTTTTACCCGGAGTGTTCCAACCGGAGTACATGATCTGTTGACGTGTGTCCTCCTACAGATCGACGGTCTTCAACTCCTTTGGCTCTTGGGGTTTTAGGGATTTCAAAAATCAACTTCACTTTCTTCACTTTCTCCTGGAGTGTTTTTCCTCAAACTGCACAGACTTCTGCCACACGTCCTTCTGGAAGCCGACCGCCTGGATCTTCTTCGGCCCTCGGGTCTTCGATGTTTTGGTTTCCTTCCCAACCACAAACTCCCAAAGTGATTTGTTCTGGAGTTGTGGATCGTGCGCCACCTGTCAGTCTTAACGATGGACGGCCCCTGCTTACTTCGAGACTTTGACAAGTTCGTTCTCCTGCACTCATCCAAAGGCTTAACCTTCGTGCATTTATCTCTGGATCCAATGACCGTTGATCCTCTGTGCTCAAATCAAATGGATCAGATTTGTACTTCTCCTGGATCTAATGGTTGTCCTAACTCCCAAAATGTACCTTAGATCGACGACTGAGAGTGACTTCGGACCTTTGTCCTTCGGGACTTCAAGACTTTTGACATTTGTTGGTGATAAAACTACCAAAGTAAATCTCTTGAAGTGACATAGCTTTCTTACGTCACTTGTTGACGTGTCATGAGCCAAGTAGGTGCCACATGTCACTCAGATTCATTATTTGCACGTACCTGAAGTGTCGATTCAACTTGACACTTATCATTGTCTGATTGCACCATGTGTCCTTATTGACATGGTCTGCCACATGTCCTTGTAGACATGGTCTGCTAACATGGTTCTCCCTGATCTAACTGTCATCGCATTTTCTCCAGATCCAATGGTCCTTATTCATTTCGGATTTCAGGCTTCGGGTAATTCGAATTTCAAGTTGCCAATTCTTTCGAAGTGAGATTCCCCGAATAGTAAGCTCCTCACAACTTTTGATGTGAACCAAATGTTGTTCATCGATCATGTTCTTAGATCGATGGCTCGATCTATCTTCAATGTTGTTCTTATAGATTATCCTGTCCTTCCACTTAAAAGTGATCCAACAGTTGTGAAGACACTCGAAGTAGATCAATGATCAAGGATGGTTGTGGAACCACAACTTGCGAGTGATTTAACTCATCACCAAAACTCCACAATTTGAAGTGCGTTGTTGGTGATTCAACCACAATCGTCGATATTCAAGGCTATAAGATCTGACAGTCCTGACTAATTGCGGGATTGGAAATAGCATGATATTTAATTCTCCTTTCGATCTCTGCAATCTATCCCTACCATTGATCTGGCGATTGTGCATCCGACAGTCACGACTTAATCCAACTTAATATGATCGTTTGTTAGATCAACCACAATCATCAATATTTGGGTTTATGATATATGATGATCTAGACCAATTGCGGGATTAGAACTAGCGAGTTGTTTAATTCTTCTTTCGCTCTCCGCAATTCATCCCTGTCATTGATCTGGCTTGTAGATCTGACAGTCATGATCCTCCAACGGTCCTCAAGCCCATGGTCACTCATATGACCGACATCCGTAATATTATACAATCAACACGATCAATTTCTTGATCGGACGACTGTTGAGGCTTCTCATCCTGAGCTTACGCTTTTCCTTTTGAGCTTTGATCTCTACATATTGTTCGCTTCTCCTCCTGAGCTTATGCTTTTCCTATTCACCATCGTCATTGTTGTTCTTTCCATAAATGACAAGCACAATCTTCTTGTAAAAACATGCCAACAGAGGGTTCCTTAAAAAAGGAGGAAAAATCTCAACCTCCTCCCATTTTAAGGGAGGAAGGGGATATTCATCTTCAAGTGGAAACAAAGCAACTGAATGATCTAGTAGATAAAGAGGCACTCCAATGGAGTGACGAGCCCATTAATAAAATCCATAAACCAAATGAATACCATTAGATACTCTATCTGGACTCCCTCTAAGGAAAGTTCTAATAGTAGAAACCCTTGATCCAAATGAGATGCCCCATAAAGATGAAAAGGTTAATAAATAGTCAGATTTTTTTTTAAACTTAAAGCCCTAAGACAATGTTTCATTAAAATTATGTAGCCCAATAGGCCATTTGTTCCTCCAAAGGTGTTGTCCAAGAAAAATCTCATGCCTTGATTTGTTTTAGACCCTCTCATGAGAAGCAAGTCTAAAATGGAATCAAATAATGGGATGTGGAAAGAAATAAGGCCTTTGGGATATCAATCCACTATAGTTGTGCCTTTCAACAATAAGGAGGGGTAAAAGGAAAGATCATAATAAGTCAAAATATAGTTTAAATGTACTATATTTTTTTTTTACCATGTAATTAGTTTGTAAGATAATACTCTTGCAACTATGGTAGAGAAAGAAGGTTTGTTAAAAACAACATAAGATCAAATTCATACCATCCTCGTAATGTTATGGGACCTATGATCAGTAATAGAATAGAAGTTATGTGATAACATGTAATTTGGTCATATGGGTATAATKGAGACMTTTCTTAATTAAATATAATCAATCCATTTGAGTTAAAAAAAAGGTTCCTTTAATTATTAATATAAGMAATGGTGTACATTGTAATACCCTAGGTTGATCCCCAGATTGTAAATGTACATATATTATTATAGGTTGGTCAACTAGTATGGTTTTTTTTCCAGAGTGCCTATGTATATATTTTTTAGGCCATAGTGCATGTGTGATATTYGGCCGATATGACTGTATGCTAAAAGGTCGGTGAACCTATCAATGTAAATTGTAATCACACTTTGATATATTAATAAAATACATCACTATTGCAGACCAAGTCTGATAGAGAGTATGGGCGGATAAGAATCCACAAGAGGGAAAGGGGGATAAGGGCTTAAGGAAAGGGGCTAAGGGATTAAGGAAATGGGATAAGTTAAAGGGGCTTAAGATTGGGAATATAATAATATATTCCTCAGTCTTAAGTTATGATTTTATCGTAAGTTCTCAAGTGGGAGAACGAGTTCCCAAGTGGTGGGTGAGTAGTTCTTTAAGCACCACTTGTCAAAAAGATAACATGGATACCTAATGTTTGGATTTAGTGGAAAAATGATCCATTCTAATTTATTCCATGATTCTTATCATTCCTTGTTGGGTGTGAACTGAGGAGCCACTGTGACCTTGTTACCTTGTGAACCTTGAGAATCCTAGGTGGATTTGGTTGTACAATTCTCCTTAGGTTTCCTTGGGGAAGGTTGGATACCTGGAGGGATAATTGTTGATATTAGGTTTCCTTGGGTGTGAKGCCTAAAGCATGCTTGGAGAATCCTGAGTGTAGCTTGAGTTCCTATAGCCACAAATATCTTAGACCTCCTAGTCGGCCTGTGTTGGAGCCCCGGAGGGGAAGTAGGATAGCTCGAGAGACTGCGATGCAGAGAAAATAGTACATTTCCTTGGGTTGTGCAGGTTGTGCGGAATGAGAGGCTATAGGTTGCAACTGATGTTGGAGTCGATACCTTGGCCTAGCCATTGTTGTGTTGATTGTTAGACCAAATTTGGATTAGGTAAACTTTTCCTTGGTGGAGTCTGTAATGTCCCTTTCCAAATAGGAGCTCCAGAGAGGAGGATTAATGGTCAAAACAACCTTGTTAGACTATAGCCAGGGCCAGAAAGGGGTAAATAGGGTTACTAGAGGTCATCCCAGTCAAAGGTGTTGTAATCGGAAAGTGACATTGAGCTAAAAGTGGCTAAAAGCGCTTTTAAGCCAACTTGAGCTAAAAATAGAATAGATGAGCTAAAATTAGAAGTCAACAATGAATTGGGGTTTTGGGAAGCTATAAGAGAAGGTACAACAACCTAATTTAGGATTATGAAGATTTTGACTTGTCATTGAGGAGAAAGGCACATCTCAGAAGAGGTAGCTCAGTGGATTCCTAGAGGAATACACCCGTGGATAATTTTGGTGTTGAGAGACACACCCTAGTCATCGAGGAGATCAAACAGGTCTTCCATCGGTCTACAACAACATTTCTACAGGATTCACTAGTAGGGGCACACTTGTGTAGGGATAGGGCGCAAATTATGAGGAGGTTTAGTGGATCAACTTGTCCCATTCAGGGAGAGTTCATAGATTCCCCTCCGAACCATTTGAGAGGCGGACCATACACATCTTTTTCCTGGTTTCTCATTAGATTCTGATAAGGGAATCATCAAGGACACATTTTCCAGACATTGGGAGTGCAACACTTGGGGAGGAAACATTCGAGGTTCCCGAGCGATCATCAAATCAGATCCAGGGAAACCCTTTCGACCCATTTCACAGTAAGCTAAGACGATCATTTTGAGACACATATATACTGATTCCAAAATTGGAATCACTAGGGCACATTTTTCCAGTAGTAGAGGGGCGCATTCCCCCAGAGGGATCCATCTGGGGTCCAGATACACCAGCATAGGGGCCGGTCAATCACCAGGATTGAGAGGGACAGCGTGGCGCACTAGTTTGGATAGTTTATGGGTCGATCTGAGAGATCTAGCCACCAGGGAAAACTTTCCGGACTTTCAGAAGTTACTACATGAGATTCCATAGCTTGTAGATCATCCATTGATCTTGCAATGTTCATCTATCATTGGGTATTATCATTTTAGTTTTCTTATTATATTTCGGCTAAGATCCTTTTGTCATTGATCTAGATAAGTGATTTATTTTATTTTCAGTTGCATTCAGCATTGTACTCCAGAGATATAATATATATGATTTATAGTATTTTGTCTCATTTACCATTTGTATGCGAAATATATATGCTGTAAACAATTAATCATACACACACATTCACAGAGTTTCCCAAACTAGCCAAGTCAGGAACATTATAGTGGTATCAGAGCTTTATTCCTACCAGCCTGTGACTAAAGATGATTAGTGCAGCAGAGGACCCAGGGGGTCGTGAGCACGCAGGTGACGAATATGTCACTTATAATAGATTCAAGCAGGGAATACCTAGACCTGATTTCCCCCCTTTTCCTCCCATCTTAGAGGAAGACGAAGAGGCACAAAGGGAAGCAGAGAGAAGGGCAGATTGTGAGGCTAAGCATGAGGCAGAGAGGATGTTGGGAGACAGATATGAGAGACCAGAGGGAAGTGGTAAGGCCCCCGTGGACCCTGAGGTAGCCTTCATGCAGGTACTCGACAATCTGGTAGTCAGTTAGCAGGCCATGACTTGGTCCTTAATGCAGATGGATGATAGAATGGCTATAGTGGGCACCCCGGGCACACAAGTCCCACATGCAACATAGGGGAACTTAGGGGAAGGAAGTAGACCCCAGTCTACTACTCAAAAATACACCTCTTCAAGTAGGATTCCTAGGCCATTGTTCCCCAGTTTCCAGAGGGCACCCCCAGCAGCAGCACAATAGTCGATGGCATAGAGGTCGCCCACTTAGGTGGAGGACATTGCAGAGTACAAAAGGGAGTATGCAACATTGGGTCATGATTTCCATCAAGACATGACCCTGGTCGAGTATTGTGGACTCAGACTCAGGAACCGCCCCAGAGAGACACATAGATGAGGACAATAGCAGCAACAAGGGCATAACATTTATTTCATCCAGAAAGTTGGTAAACTCACCATAGCTTCTTTTGACGGATCGTCCAAATGCACTGCCAGAGCTTGGGTACAAAAACTAGACACATACTACAAGCTCAACTAGATGACTGAGACATAGGCCATTAGTTTCACTACCCTGCACTTGGAGGGTGAGGCACATGAGTGGTATCATCATGGATTAGTGATGTTGGGTCACATTCACATCACCTCCTACAAGGATTTTACAAAGACACTCATGGACAGGTTTGACAGGAGGGATCTCGAGATCCACTTCAGGGATCTATCCCAATTGAGACAAATTGGCACATCAAAGGCATTCATCATGGAGTTTCAGTGGATATCAGTGTCAGTGACAGCTATATCATATCCTAGTCTGAACATGTTATTCACAGAGGGACTCACAGAGCCCTTGAGAGGATGGGTGAAGTCATACAGGCCTCACACCTTGCAGGATCCCATCTTCTGCACTCGAGATTTGGCAGACTTGGTTCCATAGACTAAACCCTTTTCCAAACCCTCCATACCATAGAAGAATTGAGATAGGAATCCATTCCAGAGAGAATGGAAGGGTAAGGATAAGTTGCATGATGAGATGATGTGAGAGATTATGCGGAAGAAGATTTGCTTCAGCTGCAGAGACCCTTGGGTCTGAGGCCACATGTGAATGGGAAAGAGAGAGATTCATTATATTGAGGAGGTAGAAGATAGTGTGGACAATGAGGAGGAGGAGAATGACAATGCATCCACTAGCTCAGAGGAGGAGTCAACACAGGCAGAGGAGAAACCTCCCCGTAGACCACCGACACCATCATGGATCCACCCACCGATAGTTCCACAGCCTCTTGAGTTGGATAACAGATGGAAACCAGCAAAGGGAGGAGTCATAGCGACCCTTTCTGGTGTTCCTAAGTATGATACCCTCCATATCAAAGGGACTATTCAGGGACAACATGCAATCACCCTGATAGATGGTGGGGCCACCCACAACTTCATTGATGCTTCATTGGTATCGAGACATGCACTTTGGACAAAGGAGTTTGAGGGGTTTGATGTTGTAGTAGTAGATGGCCATATATTGGAGTGTATAGACAGAGTTCTGAACTTGGAGATAAAGTTAGGAAACTACACAGTGAGAGGCACATTTTATGTGGTTGACCTATCTAACTGTTAGGGACCTAACCCCTCACGTAGGTAGAATAATATATTTCCATGTAATAAAGGTCAATATTAATAAGGCCTAGCAATAAGGAAGAATAAGTCAAATGTAATAAGACCTAATAGAAGCTTTTGCTTCTAGAAGGATCTTCCTCTAAATTGTTCTTTGGATAGGCATATTTAGTATAAATAGGAGTAAAGGGTATGAGAAGTTTTGTCTTGGATATTATTGTAATAGAGCTCTTCTCTATTGGAGGTTGCCCCCTTAAAGAGCCAAGTGAACATTGCTCTCAGTAATCAAAGTGTTATTTCTGGTGTTATTCTGGTATTTCTCTGGTTATATCATTGTTTATCTGCCATTTCTAGCTAATTATTTTTGTTCTACATACTATTTTATATTTGGAATATTACAAGTGGTATCAGAGCACCTTCCTCAGCAGAAATTTGTGGGTTAAATTTGTTTTCAAGGTAGAGACGTATTCTGACATATTAAAGATATAGAGATCTATCGTTACACGCATAAACCCGTGGTCGGGGATTCATACACGTAGGAAATACAAGTGGTACTTAAGCGCACATCTATTGACCACCCTTGTAACCCTTGTTGGTACCCCTTCGAGTGGTAGCACATCAAAAAGAACATGTATACAGATCAACAAAGATCTCCTAAAGCCCTCCATAGATAAACTGATTGGTTGCCTGAATTCTATAATTCCACCAAGAACAACACTCGGGAAGATACTCTCTAGTACTGGGGTAGTCAGGTAGTACAGCTAAGGGGGCATGGTCTAGCCTCCTTAGTTGGTGCCCTAAGAATTTGGGCCAAGTAATACTGTTGGAACCCACATGTATATCAGAGAGCTATAACACAGGGAAAACCCTTGTCTATAGAACCCTTTCATACCCTAACCCTTGGCACGAAAACAAAAACAAAATAGACAAGATCTATTTCTGCACAACTGTGTCTCATGCATTCGAGTTGCAAAATTACTACACATTTCTTCCTATTAAGCATTTGGGAATTTCGTCATTGCAATATTCTTCAGATCGGAGTCTGGATCCTGTTGGCACCATTATTTGGGACCTATCCCATTGGATTCCTCTCTTCATCATTATCATAGTCATACATGTTGTTCCTGAGTCTGTACTTAAGGCTCAAAATTACAGTGTCAAGGCATCCGAAAGTGGTTGAAAGATGGGTAAGAGGATAACGTTAACCTTCGGTATAGGAAACTAGGGAAGATTTCTACGTTCACGTCGTCTAGATTCCAACTGTTCCTGAGTAGTTATATCTTGTTCAATGGATGCCCATGAACGTTCAAGTTCCTCCCGGTTATTAGCAGTTTTAAGGATTATGTCAAAAAGGTTTAAAGCGATATGTGTTTGATTAGATAGTTCGGGTTCGATATTCGGTTGGGTTGCTGCAGGGACAGTCATTGAGGAACAGTAAGAGTAGGAAAGGATTCAAAGAGAGATTAGACGTTGTCTTGATTTGGTCGAAATAAAGAGAATTTTACGTTTTTGGAATAAAATAGAAATGCAAATTGAAGGCTCTTTCCCGTAACTGTATTATATTTTAATATAAAGGTGTGATGTGAAAGAGAAACATTTAGCTGCATATAATGCAAGGTTCCTGTCAAAGAGAAAACTCACATATAAATAGAAGAGGAAATTAGTAAGAAAATAACTGACATAACAAAGAATATACGTAGAATTCTGAAAGTGCAGATTGGTCTTACACCCGCTAATAGATGGTGCAGAGGAAAGAMAATAAACAAATACAGAAAACCAAATTCTTTTTGTTATAGTAGTGGTCGTACTAAAGTATAACAAAGCACATCAATTATGAATAATGGAATGAGATGAAACATGAAATACGAAGAAACAAACTTGTAACATAATCTGGAYGGAATCGAGAATCTCCAGATTTGCTTATATTAACTTCTCAAATGMAAAAACTTTATTACAATCGACACCAAAAAGGTCCAGCCCTTTTTATTTCTTTCTGTGATATATTTATACAATTTTACAGATCAGTTAAAATCTCAACGGTTACACAAATGTGGTTACAACCGAGAGGAGCGCAATCACTCCCTTTCTCCCACTCTATTTTCACTTGGCGCCAGGTGCTCGTCTTTGCGTGAATTCAGTGTAGGCGATACATCTGTCCACAAACTGAGATACGAGCTGCGAAGGTTCCGCTTGACATCTGGCCTCGGTGAAGTAACATTCTCGGGCTAACTGCTGCAGCTTGTCCCCCATTTGTGCATCGACGATGTCGAGGACGCTTAGTTGCGCGCTGGGCTGGATCAAATGCTTATCAACTCGAGCCATGTCCACTCTATCCATCTGAGAGATATCGGTCGAATCTCTCTCCTCCTTCTCTTTCAGATCAAGCGAGATTTGTTCTACATTCATTTGTATTAATGTTTCGGCATCGCCTCCAGTGTCCATACCCAACAGCTCACCCTCTATAGAATTGAAGGCTTCTTCTAATGAATTGGTCACTTTTTGGGCCTGTTCCTTGCCCAGGGCAATGTTATGCTCCCAATCCTTCAACAAAATGTTACCTCTAGTTTTTTCTGGGAGGGCGAGTCCGGGAGAACCTGCCGAAATTCTGTCGTTCGTGGCTATCACCACCTCCTGGAAGGCGATCCGAGCCGCTCCTGAATCTCTTTCTCTGACAGTCAGGTTCTCGGAAACCTGATGCATCAACAGACAATCTTCTCAGATTGTTCCCACTTTGGCGAGCAAACTCGGTTGTGCAGAAGAGATCTTGCTCTGAATCTGGGTCTCTCGGGATTTAAAACCCTCGACATCGATCACCCTACTTTCAATGATCTCTACCTGAGCCTGCAGCTCTGCAATCATAGTCCTCTGTTGACCAGCCTGCACCCGACCGTCTTGGATCACTGGATGCACTTGTTCCAACTTGGCTTTGAATACTTCTATTTCCTTTTTATCAACTAGTCGGGCCAGTTCTATTTCCCCACTCACCTGACCTTTAGCGCTTTCTGTGGCCAAAGCTACTCTGGCTTCGAGAGTCTTGATCAGGCGATTCTTTCTTTTGAGCTGGTTTTTTAACACCCCAATCGAGAATTGATTCGCCGATGCATACGCTCCTAGCATTCCTGCGATCTCTGTGGTGAATTCCTCATTCTTTTTGTTCTTTCCATCGATCATAACCTTGAATTTTTTAGCAGTCGCTCCTTTGTTCTGGTATAACTCCCTTTTCACCACCGCTTTTCTCTTTTTGTCAAAGAAGAACTCGTTTGGGGGAAGTTCTTCTGCTCTGATAGGCCTCAATTCCTCATCGAAAATCCATCCTTCTTCTATATTTCCTTGCGTCGACTGCAAGGGGCTGACAGAAGTGATGGGTTCCCCGATCTGTTTCGCTGCCTTTCCTGGGGTGACGACCGAGTCCTGCTTCTTTGGAGGTTCAGAGGTCTTCGTCTCAGTTTCTGGATTCTGGGTCTCTGGCGGGTCCGGATTCTGTGCCTCTGCTTCGGGTTTATTCATTTTCTCTCCCTCGTTATGGATTTTTCCTGAACTAGAAGTTGCTTCTTTGGAGCCTTCAGCATCCTTCGGTTCCGTCTCAGAAACGTCCGGGCTCACTCCTCGTAACACAGCAGGAAGACAACTTCGTTTGTTTTCCTGAAATTTGAATACAGAGGCCTTGTCTTCGGGTGCTAAAGATCGGATCCGAACTAGCACTTCCCCATAAGACCTCGCCCCTCGAAAAATCTCATCCGGGGGTGAAAACTCGTGTTCAAACCTCTTCAGCCCACAATTAGCTAAATGGTTGCTTACAATTTTATGAGGATCATGTTTTTTATATTCAATGGAGACCAAACTCAGGTCTTCCAGGGCTGCAGCCTCGGCTTTAGCATGCCCGAAATCCAATAAAGAATAAGAATTTAGCCGAACGGGGAAAAACGGCCATACCTTCTTCGAAGATGCTTTGAGCTCTTTACTCACCCCGCCAATCACTGTTTGTCGGGCAATCTCGCGATAAGCCAGCTGGTCGGGGATGAACAGTGGTAGTGCAAGCGGGGGAATAGCAGCTCCGAACACTCTGAAATAGGAAAACTCTGCTTCTACGTACCAGTCTGCTATACCACTCAAATTTGCAGCAATGTTGTCCGAGATACGAGGTGGAGAACGGCCAAAAATGGCGATGTGCAGGGGCACCATCACCCGGTTGAAAATTTCGTAAATAAATTTGTCCGCTTTATTCTCCCACAGTTTGTCGTGATACTCATGTACAGGTTTTTCTTGGGCTGGATTCCAAGCCCAGCTCATCAAAGGGAATGGTTTCATGGAACATATCGCGTCCATGATATACGCAGACATGAAAAATGAGGATGGTCTCCCGCTTGCCTTCTGCTCCCGATACTCTGTGACCCGGCTGGCCAAACTATCCGAGAGTATCTTTGCCCAATTAAACGAGCAACCTTCTGCGACCCTAAACATGAGAGGCACCCACGCAATGTAGAAATGCGATGTGTCCTCTCTTCCGAATAGTCGGCATGTCATCATTGCCACATACTTGTATTGTGGCTCCAGCGAAGCGATTGAATAAACGCCCTGGTCATTTGCTCTGAATTTCGCGGAGCGCAAAACCCAATCTTTTATCAAACCGAGCATGGTTTTGTCATATTCAGTGCACTCCTGTTTGAATCCCTCCAGGAATTCAGCATCATACGTGTATTCAGATGTTGTCGGGATCTTATACATGGTTTGGATGTGCTCCGGTCTAAAAGTCCCAACCGTGACCCGCTGGTCGTTCATGATAGTTCTGGTGGGTAAGTCTATGTGATCCAATGCCCATCGGATCATATCATAATAGGGAAGCAACCGTGGTCTGGTTTCTACCTTGTGCATTCCAGATTGAACAACAATCTTGTATTTAGTGTTCAATTCATCCTTTTCATTGTCGTCGGAGTCTGAATAATTCACCAACTCAGATTGCAGAATATCTGAAACAAATGACCAGCTAGGGACTGAATCAACACTCCGGGGCGAAGTGTCGGAGACATTATCCGAGCCTTGCCCTGCAACCTCGATATTCGTCTTTGCTGCTTTCCTTGGAGCCATGGTTGAAACTCGCGTTTTCTCCCTTCTGCGATAGAACTGCGTATACATGTAGAAATTAGTTCACTCGGAAAATGACGAGCTCTGCGTGCTTATGAAAAATGTTTTCATTATAATAAAATGAAACTTCTGTATATATTTGAAAATTCTGTACTTTTCGAAATAATTCTGTCAAATCGCAATTAGAAACAAATTTATTGCGTAAAATCCGATCTTATTATTCGTGGATTCTCCCTAATTCTCCATTAATGTCATCAATGTTTGGCGGTTTGACAGTCAGTCGGAGTAGGGAGCGAGATAGTTACCTCGAGAAACATGCAAGCCTTGGGTTGCGGGATATATTTTTCTTTATCTTGAATTATCAAAATTTACCACCTTTTATCAATTCCTCGTTGTTCGCTACTTCGTAGACTTTCTTTTAACACTTTGAGTCCCTAACTCGCGAGATCGCGAGGACCGACTTTGGCTTAATTAACAGTAATCGTGATTTGGAACCTCATTAATATTATAATCCATTTATTCGCCATATCGCAACTCGAAACTTCGAAGATAAGTTTTTGGGAGATTAGTATGCCGAGTCGCGAAACCGCGAGATGATGATAATTAAGGCTCAAATTAGGGGAGGAAAATCTTAGATTAGGCGACTAAATAATCTTGCTATAATTACATCGCGACTTCGTGAGTCGGGGTTTTAGACGCCATAACTTTCGAAAAGATAGTGCCGAGTAGCGAGACACCGAGAACAGATTTAACCAAGGTTA